>BQNB010004705.1:0-106207 GCA_026074375.1 Tanacetum coccineum | reverse complement strand
GTAAACCCACTTTTTGGTGGGTTATCTGACTTCTAATGACTGAATCTTCTCACCTCTTTTAAAGTGATCAAATTCATTATGGTCAGTGGTGGAGTATACAGTGCTTCCACATGTATTACACTTGACACCAATTGAAGACACACTAGACTGAGAGGACTCAGCTAGTACTCTTCCTCTGATATGAATGACACGATTATGTCCTAAGGTAAAGTGATCATAACTTCCACAGATTTCATACTCAGGGAAGTTTCTACAATCATCGGGTCTGTGATCATTGAAACTACAATGTGTGCATGATAGGAAAGGCTTTGCCTTAGCTTTCAGGATCTGCTTGGAAGGAGATGCATACTAATAAGGCCGAGCCTTGTAATTTTCACTCCTTTCTAGTAAAGCAGTATACCTTTCATGATCTAAGGTCCTATGATCCTCTCTTTTGTATATCATGCAGTAAAGAAACCTATAGCAATCATCGGTTGAGTGAATGGTATAGTGACAGAGTTCATACTTAAGTTGTGGTTTTTGAATAGGCTTTGGCCTGAGTGATTTAGATGAGCCAGAGTTCTGAATTTTTGGTTTAGAATCTTGAAATGTTTTTAATGAGTCAACTGACTTGGATGACTCAGTCTGTTGAATCTGTGAGTTTGATTCTTAAGTCTTTTAGGTAGAATTGACCATTTCATTAATTAACATCTAAACAAGTTTAGTTAATTCATTTATCTTTAATTCTTGTTTAGTGTTCTTGACTTCAGTAGGAACTAAAGGTGTGGTTGGCTCAGTCTCACTAACAGTGACAGTAAACACTCTTGTTTAAAGAATCTTGTGTTTTAGGCTTTGTATGTTTCATGATACCTAAGCCTGGTCTTTCTTTTGGAGAGTGAGGTTGAAAGGTCAATACCTTTAAGCTTGGTGATTCTCCCTAAAGAGTTTTTAGGGGAGGTAGAGGAGTAAGGGATTCTACTTTAGAATCTTTGGATGTTTCAGGGTTAGTTGATGTTTCAGTGGGTTTAAGAGACTTATTTATAGCTTGAATTTCAGGGACTAGAATTCTTCCAGTATTAAAGTTTGGAAGTTTGCTGTCAGGATTGAGTCTCTCAACCCAGTCTTTGGATTTAGGGACCATTTCATGGTCATAACCCATGGAAGCAGGAACGAAAAGATTTCCATTTTCATTCATTTTTTATGATGATTCAGTGAACAATTCACCACTAAGGACTTTCTTATTTTGGTGAGGAATTTGCTCACTGATGCATTGACTAACCTTTTTTAAGCTGGTTAGCCATTTTTCATTGATCTTTTTTCTCGTCCTTGAGTTGTTCTTGAAGAGCATTGATTGTGTCGTTGTGTGTAGGTAATATTTATTATCAAGTTTTACATTTATATTTTGCCTACTTTACCTAAAACAACACTTTAACGGGCAGTGTACCCGATCAGATGTAGTTTCGTTGGTAAGTAGGGTGTCGATCACTAAGAGCGAGAACGAAATCTTTTATTCTATCAATATTTTGGTTAACTAAACTAGGTTAATTTAAACTATGTTAGTTCTATTCTATGTTAAACCTATGCTAAACCTATGTTAGTCCTAATTCTAACGGATAAGGGGAATTTCAGCGTGAGAGACTGGCACAGGTTTGTGGAAACTTAGATCAATTTAAAACCCAATAACACATGCAAGCAGATAGACAGAAGATAGAAGAGCGGTCTAGCCAAATAATAGAAAATTGTATTAACCATGATTAATCCAATTAAAACATTGGCTTGTTTATTTAGTGCAATGAGTGCTTATCTTGAGGCGGCATATCATTCCAAGATTTAGGCGGGACTTCTTCCTAAACAATAGACATGTAGAATTCTGTCACAATTAAACGCATCCGCATAAAGAATCCTATTTGATGATTATAATCTATCTTAGGAGGTTAATAATGGTGATCTTATTAAACCCTAGCTCATAGCTTTACCCACTTACTGCTTAATGGCAATTTATATTCTAGTAGTCCAATGTCCAAGTCTTTACCAAAGGAATCAGTACGTTATTTGTTGATCCTAGGTCACCTGCTAGTCCAGCTTGTTCACATATCCCAAAGGTAAATATAGGATATTAATTGTGATCCTAATGTTCTAGATATATAAATTACTATATGGAGATCCATCCCAGCATCTAGCTAACTTGGTCGGTATCACTAGATCCAGTTGAATGATAGGTCGCATACAAAAGCATGTAAACAAGAATGAATTGATAAACATAAACAAGCAATCAACGATAAATTAAGCATTCAATATAAACAAACCAAACATTCAAATCTTCATAATCATGGCTAATACCCAAGGGTATTAGCCCTTAATCATTATAAGCAATACAAAAGTAATAACTCAACCAAGGTAAACTAACCGAGTTAAACGAATGATACAAAAAATCGAACGATTACTAGAGTATAGGAGATTACAAGGTGTTTTCTATGGAATTAATAACTTTTCTTGACCTCTTATGCTCTTCTTATCTTCTAAAAATTGACTTTGTGGTTAAGGTATCGAAAATATGGCCAAGCACACTGAAAACCCGTTTTTAGGTCTTCTATTTATAGTGTCTAGAATTTGGTTGATACGCTGTATCAAGAGAGTTAGATACGGCGTATTAGAAGTTTCTTGGAGTAGGAACCACGTTCAATATCTTCCAGAATATTTTATTGCTATATCTTGGATACGGCGTATTGAGATCTTCTGGATACGGCGTATTGATCTTGAATTCTTCGTGGTTTCTTGTGAAGTGCAGGCACGGATACGCCGTATCTTCCTTGATGGATACGGCGTATTGAGGTGTCAGAACAGTTTCTTCAAATGTCTTCGTTCAAGCTCCAGAATGCGTGCCTTTTAGCTAATCTTCTCCAAGTACTCCATAATTACTGCAATTCTCAAATATAAACGATTAAGTACCAATTCTTGCAATAATTATACAAAATGGGTTGTATACATGGGATAAATGATGTTATAAAAGTGACGTTATTTGATGTCATCAAATATCCCCCCACTTGAATCCTACTTGTCCTCAAGTAGCCTTTAGAAATTTAGGAAAATGTATCCCTAAGTATTTTTCCGTTAAGCATTTCTTTGATTAATTACTAGTACACAACCAAACACCTCACAAAATAGGAAGATGAAAACACTCAAATCACTCGACTAATCTATGTGGTAACATGTAACTAATTCTCTCAATTGCTCGGTCATGATGAATATTCTATCATAGGCTTGCCAAGGATACACATCTCTACCACTAGAGCAAAGGAGTAACAAGTTTATAAAGGTAAATTGGGTTTATTTATAAGGCTTAAAGGGTTTAATCACTATTTCTAGTCTCTACCGATACCAATATTTCAGAAAAGGTGACAAAGACCATACACACACACCCATAACGATGGGATAGACACATATGACTGCATTCAAATAATAACTCGAATAAGCAAAAGAATAGGATTAGTAGTCTTTACCAAAAGTCGTAAACCAACAAGGGCGACAAACCACATATACACATCTATAAAAATGAAATAGACATACATGATTGCATTCAATTCCCTCACTCGAGTAAAACCAAGGGTTAGGACGAAAAGTGATATAGGGTATTAATCTTCTAATCTTTCACCAAAAAGTAATAAACCAACAAGGCGGACAAAATCACACATACATGGTTGTAATGACGGAATAGACACATGTGATTGCTCGCATCCTCATTCGAATAAAACCTAAGGGTTAGAGATTAGGAAAGGAAAATAATTGTTGTTAAATAAAAATTTACAAAACAAATAGACTAAGTCCAAACAAATAAGGTACAAGTTGCTAGATACTTTCCCGACCGTTACTATGATAAAGACTCATAAATATTTACACAAACGTCTTGATCATAGATCAACAACCTAAGTTGGCGTTCCCGTAACGGTCAACTCCTCAATCATCCCATACTTTACATACTTTTACAAAGACAAGTGGCGATATCTACCACTTTATACAAAACTTTACATCGTTGATTTATAATCACGTATCAACGAATAATCAATCCTTCAAATAATACATCGGTTTAAGCTTTAACGAACCGACTATCTTTATAATTTTCCTCCTCTTTTTTGCAGCGATTTTCTAATTTTTTTTACAATACTAAACTATGAATCTCGGTGTAATTTCACCATCTTCACGATCATAATAGCTTCCGGATAATATCTTTTATAATTCTTCATTCTTCAGATGTACTAATAATTGTGATAGTACTAAAAATACATGAGTTTGACTACTTTTTACATTCCCATTGCGATGTGCAATTTCTTCCAACCATACTAGAGATAGAAAATGACACAAGATACGAGAAATACATACTTTATACTTTAAGCAACTAGCAACTGATAAATGGACTTAATCTAACAGGGTAGGCTAAGGTGTAAAGGTGTAACGAAACAATAGTTGGTGTTATTCTAAAGGAGTGGCTCTGGTGATTTACGCGCTCGTAAAAACGTGTCTTGTAATAATATACTATTTTCCGTTTAGATAAAAGAATTACTTGAGGATAAGTAATAATTCGATCTTCCGGAGTCGTGTCCACAGTGAGATGTGAATAGAGATTCACGTTTATATTCTTAATTGGATGCTTGATTATCAAATATTTTTTGTTTGTCTTATACTAATGATTTTAAACTAAGAAATAATAAGCTAGAAGATCTAAAATATATGTTTAACAGATATGTTTGTCAAGTGAGGCGAAAAGATCATTAAGTGTGAAGAAAAATATTTATTGATGAATTAGTACCCGTTTAAAAAACTATTTTCTCACAACGTTGGTTTATTTTAAAAACAATATTTTATTTTGGTATTAATTACTAGATTAATGTTTGATTATCCTAACGGCTTTTGCCCGTCAAAATAACCTAAAAGAAATCTAAATAATTCAAAAATTATTAATCAATAATTCTTTTTTATTTCACACATAATTCACTAATCACTACTCACTTAACAAGCATATGATACTCTACTCACTAATCATACCAACAATCAAATTAACGATCATAAACATATTTATCTAATTATTAAACTACAATGTATTGAAAAAGAAAAGAAAGTAGACCCGATTGATGGAATGGAGACGAACTAACTACCCGATTTTATAAACTAAATAAAACACTTAAGTTTAATTCTCTTTTAGATTCTACTTAACTAATTAGTTAATAAAGTTATAAACTTTATATACTAAAAAGCTTAATAAAATCTATAAAAGCTTTTAAACTTAAGAAATTAAACTAGCTTATAAAACCCTTAAGCTCCACGCCTTAGATGTAGGAATGTTTTCATCAAAATTAAAACACAATAAAGGTTAATATGAAATCTAGGATATATTCCAATATGCTTACTCACGAAGTGCAGTAGTGTATATGATCTACTTAACTGAGCTTGACCGTACGAAAGAAAAACTTGAAAATTGTTTTATTAAAAAGGAAAAATAATACGCTGTTATTTGGAATAATTGGTACGCAAAATGTGAAGAATGCAAATATGACAAGATTTCGTATGATAAAGCTTATAACTGACATGCACAAAGATCAACGGTTGCAAGCTTTGTTGGGTGTTCAATAAGGGTAACAGTAAGGATTCTTCTTGTGTATAAGATCCATGATCCTTTGCCTTAGAAACTTGAAAATGAGAAAGTAGAATTAGAGTTTTAGGTTTGGAATTATGAAAAAGAAAATGCTCATCTTAAGACTGCGTACAAGAACCTGTTTGACTCTATCAGTATGACACAGACTCAAACCAAAGCAATAATTGACTCTTTTGCAAAACATATGGACCATGAATCGATTTATGATATGCTAAGCTTTGTGCCCTGGGATCTTTAAAGGTTCTTAACGTATGTTGGACACCACCCATAGGTACGAGTGTGAATACTCAGTTTGCAAGCAAGCAATTTTGGGAAAACCCACTATCTTCGTTCGGTTTCATACTCCTTTCTGCTGTTATCTCTTGGCGTATTTGCTTTGGGGCTGAAACCTTGATCGGACGAGTCTGTGCTTTGTCTATTCCAGTCACATCTAATTCGGTTACCCACCTGTCACTGTAGCTATAATGTTAGTCTCGGTGATTATAAGGATAAGTGATTTCCCAGAATCTTTAGGATTAATCCTTTTAAAGCTTCTAGGGTAGACAACTTTGTACCCTAACACAAACATGGTAAACGCAATGGTTGTAGGACAAAACCTAATTCACTGTTTCACAACTTATGTCATCCTAGGGAGATGTAATTTCTAAACCACGTTGTTTTTTCTCTAAAACTTAGATAGCACTACTAGGATAAGAAGACCACAGTCTAGGAACAATCCTAAGAATGCAAGGGTCCCCTCTAAGTCTAAGTAGTTGCCTCTCAAATAAGTTAGAGAAAATAGAAGAAAACCGTAGGAGTTTATAGTCTTCTAACTATCTGAATCATACGTCATCTGAATGTAAAAACATTAAGCTTGCATTTCGAAATGAAAAAAATAAGGTTATTTATGCTACATGTAAGCAATGTCTAATTATCGCTAATCATGATGAATTTGTGCTTCAGGATGTGAATGGCATGAAATCTAGAAAGAAAAACCAAAGTGCTAATGTTTTAGAAAGTGCAAATCAAAAGAAACATAAGGCAAATGTCAAGAAATCGAAGAAGTCAGAGCCCAAAGAAAGTCTTGCTTCACCTAGCAAACCTAGATCTTTCCTTAGGTGGTTACCAACTGGTAGAATTTTTGACCTTTGTAGAAAAACAACTTCATCCGGTAACACCAAAAGTGAGTTTGACATATCTATGTGTGATAATGAAAGTGCTTCTAACCATCAGGAACCTACAAACAAAGGGTTTCCTAGTTTTACTTATTTTCTTGATAGGTTTACGAGACTCCCGAGGCAGAATACATGTATCCATCCACTTGTTGTTCTCTGAGTTCGTCTAGGGATGGCTTATGTACACTTTAGTGCATAACCCGAGCTTCAAATAAAAGGGTAGTGTACGCTTCAGTGCGCTTTACCTTTAAAAGAAGATAAATCTTCTTGTTTTAAATTCGTTGATGACATAATTTTTCAGAATTTTTCAAAAAGAATTTTAAAATCTTTCAAAAGTTTAGTGTTATATCTAATTTCTTTTCCAAAAAAATTTCTTTTCCATTTTTTTCTCTCAACTCTCTCAACTCTCTCTCATTTCGTCTCTCTCTCTCTCTAGTTTTCTGGATTCGTGTTCGGGTTATGTTATGAAGTGAAGTGTTAAATCGGGAACCTACAAATTCTTTATATATATTTTATCAGAAAAACAAAATATAAAATTATAAAACCTATAAAAGGAAAATTTAAAATCATAAAATTTCAAAAATACCAAAAATAATCTTCTCTGACATGTCTCTCGATAATCGATAACATTTACGCACCTAGAAATGTTGATTAATATTAACACGGGTGAATAAATGAAGTTCGAGCGAGAGTTTCAAATGCTTTCAAAACATGTCATTTCAAAAAAAAATTCTACGAGTTCTAAGTAAATGTTAGCTTAGGACTCGGACTCCAAAGAAAGGAAAATGTTCATTTATGTGCATTTATCCTAAACAACGGGAAGTTCATATCTTCTCGGTCTTGAGCAATGTCATACAAACATTCAAAGTTTGTGAATGCTCAAGAGAAGCACCAAGGAAATGGTAATTAATAAGATAAATATAAAATTATTTTCTTGTTGATCACAATTTTTCAAGATATTTTCAAAAAGAAATTTTCAAATTCTTTCAAAATTATGTGCTCAACAAACTCCCACTCCAAGTTTTTACTCTAATCTTTTATTGAGGGGGAGTATAATAATAAGTTTCAGTTTGTATGCTCTTATGTTCTCCCAAGACTTAGTTAGACTCATGTGAATTACCAGACATTAACTTGTTTTTAATTTACTAATATTTCCAAAACTGTCAACACTTATGCATTTTTTTAGGGGGAGAATAGTAATTAAAAAGTTATCAATAAAGCTTAATATGGATACGATTTTTAATATATAAGTGCGTTCCCAAACCTCGCATGTGCAAAACTCTTTCATAATATGGTGCATATGTGTAGGAGAGCTTTTTGGTAACTCTAAAAACTCTCAATGTGTCATAAATGATTTCTCAGACACGTTGATTGATTTTTTAATGGTTTTATGGATCTTCATGGCAATACCCAAAGACCGACCAACTGTTGTCTCTCAAGAAGTTATAAGGCGGTTAAGGTTAGGTATATTCGCTTCATGATCCAGCCAGAACCAGAGGGATCTACCCAGGAATACTCCGTTAGATAGAGTAGAAATCCTAGGTATGATTGAAAAAAAGGTGTAAAGTGAGATCGGGAAGAATGTTATCCAAGGCATGAGTTATCACTGAAACAATCCTAACAAGGTGATAATGAGGACGCGTTGGTTTAAAATTAAAGGGGTTGAAGAATTAAAAAGAATTGTAAGGATAAAGGGTGAAAAGAAAGAAGCCCTCCATACAACCTTAGGCAGAAACCAGGTCAATGCATAATCTATCGGAAATCACAAAGATGATTATGATACTGAAGACAAGTCATCATGGACCCAGTGATGCAAGGCACAACCCATCCCAGCTACTCAGGCTTCTCTTAAAAGAAGTTTGTTTCATTTCTCACAGAGATCAACATGTTTCTATCGGCTTTCTCATTCCGAGATCGTTGATACTGAAAAGGTGGCAGTCCGCTCCAGCCTCCGATAGATCAACACGTTTCTATCGGCTTTCTTATTCTGAGATCGTTGATATTGAAAAGGTGGCAGTCTGTGTAACACCCTCAAATTTACAATGCAACAGAATACAACATTGGGGTGCTACTTCATAATATAAGCTCATGAGTTACGGTAAACGACATTTAATTTTTATTAAAAAGATCATAGTTATCAGGTTCAATAAACTTTATGAAAAACTTTATTTTGAATCAAGCCCACAACATGACTAGTTTCTTTGTTAAAAACATTTTATCTTGTGTGACAAAGTTCACCATGTCCACGTCCTTCTGAATATCCACGCACCGTCCCATTCCAAGATGATATGGCATATGTCTGAGATTAAACATGCTAAAACATCAAACAAAAATGTTTGAGTGAATCCATTGTAGTTTAAAAGCAAATCATTTTGATCATAAGCCATAGCAAAAACATTTAGTTCATAGAACAATACAACGATGCTAGAGCCATGAACTGAACCTTAACCATGTGCCCAACCTGGAGTGATAGTGCTACACACTCCCAATACTCAATACAATATGTCCCCGTATGCCCTCGTAAGGAACACATGCCAGATAGGTTGTTAGGTTAAAATAGATCTATTATTTATTGCCTAGCGTTCACCGGTGAGCGGTGATTGACTTGTTCATGTAGAAGGGCAACATCAATCAACTCATAGCAATTTCACATAATTAAAATCAATGTGTTCCAATTTCTAAAAATAAGCCTGTATCTCCCTCGCTGGTTTTAAAAACATAAAGAATTAAATGCGAGGCTATGAACTACCTTGCTATATGAGAGACAATTAACAGAATGCAAATATTAGGCAAACACAATAGAAACCAAAACGGCTCGATCAAGGAGTTATAGTTTATCTTAACGGTTACAACCTACCAGTTTAGGATGTTGTATTTGGGTTTTCTGATGGATGATTACATCAATGTGACATGTTGATAAAGGATTTGGGTTTTTAAGTTATATGAGTTTGGTTGATGGTTAAATAAGATAAATCAAAAAGGTAAAAAAACAAAGTATGTAATATATTCCGTATATATCACATAGGAAAATGAACAATTATATAATTCATATGTTGAATTATTTAATAAAGACAAACATTCAAAAGATAAATGCAAAACATGCAATATATTAAGTATATATTACATATGAAGGACAAGAAAATATAAAATACATGCGGGCATTATACATGAATATATAAATAGACAAAGTCGAAGAACGAGTTAAAGTATGTTGTACATATACATATTATATCACTCATGAAAATAAGACAAGAATATAAAGCGCGACGTGTATTCATATAAGAAAAGTATTACATAAACGACGAGAGAAAATAATTAAAACAACATAATTTGACACGTGTTTGGAAGTCACCAAATAAAATAAATAAAAGTTATTACTTAAATGTAAATATACATTTTAAAGCCTTGAATGATATTTTAAAGTTTTAACAATAGTTATTATTGTCCTTTAGTCAAGACTTATAAAATAATATTACATAATTTAGTATTCCGTTTTCTTGACGGTTTATTAAAATAGTTATATCGTTTGTAAAAGTATAATTTTTGATTATTAATCGTGTTATTGTATGATTACAATTTAATAGTCTTAAAACTATATAACTTTGCCATTTTTTGGTTTATATATTATAGAAGTGTTAATGGTGAAAAATGTATAGTATATAAATTTAATTTTTTTTTAGTTATTTCGGCATGCCTTACCTTTTATACAGACGTTTCCTCATATATATAATTTTTCAATATTTCCCTTTTTCAATCAACATTGTTGCAATTAACATGTATTTCAATATATATTTATACTATATACATTTTATTTATTATATATTTTATATATTATTATATTATATATTATATATTTATATATATATATATATAAACGAGATGAATAAGTAGAAAGATAAGCAAAACCAAGCACACCCCTTATGGGGCTGCTGTCCCAAACGCACCTTTGAGGGTAGTTAAACAGTGAACCAAACGCCCCTGTTGGCAGCTGTTAACCCAAACGCATCTTTAATGGCTGCAGTTAACCCAAACGCACCCTTAATGGCTGTAGTTAACCCCAACACCCCTCTTTGGCGTGCAAAATCGCAGAAACAAATGCCTTTATGGGCTGTTATGCCCGGATCCAAACGCCCCTAATGGCAGATTACATGACCCCCCAACCTCTTCCCCCCCCCCCCCCCCATCCACCCAAATTTTAAACCTCGTTTTTACTACGGAATTTATCAAATAAACAAGCGGAATGTTTTATAATAATTAGTTTAGCAAGCGAGGAATCACCACCACAAGCCCGACACCACCATGGTGCGGCTATGGTGGCTGCTAACCCACACCGAACACCACTATAAGTGGTGTTTTTGGTGCCGGAACAAACACCCCTTATTAGGTGTGCATGTCGGTCGGTTAACAAGAAAAGAATCAAAGGAACGAAGTAACCACAAGCCCGACACCACAAGGGTGGCGGATGTGGTGGGTATATAACCCACGGAACACCTCTTGTGGTGGGCGTGTCAGTTGCGAAAAACATCCATAAAACAATAAACCAAAAATTAGCAATAAGTCTAACAAAATCAAAACCACTATATAAAATTATTACTAGTTTTTTTTACAAAGTAATAACCAACCAAACTTGTAAAATATAAAAGAGAGGTGAAAGTGGTGGTGGTTTCGGTTGGCTGTGGTGGTGGCATTCGGTGGAGGTGGTGACAGCGGCTGCCGTGGTGCGGCAGAGATGGTGGTGGTGGTTGTACCGTGATTTGGTGGCGTTGTGACAGATGTTTAGTGGTGTGATGGTTTAGGCGGTGGCTGAGCCGCGATGTGATGATCCGGCAGGTCGGCGGCGATGATGACGAGGTACAAATGGTGAGGAGAGTGGCGTGGAGTAGTGGATCAGGGTGGCAGAGATAGCGGAGGCGCGACATATTTGCCGGAAAAAGATCGCCAGAAAAACAGCCGTCGGGGACGGCTGCCGGAGGCGGCGCTGGAAATGGTGAGGAAGGAGGAGGGAGGATTTTAGGTTATATGTGTGTTTTTATGATGAAAGAAATGGAAAATTTTAATATATAGTAAAAGGTTTAGGGTGAAGTGGCAGGTGAGATATAGTTTAGGGGTAAATGTTGTAAATGTTTTGTGTAGTTTTATAAAATAACGATTCGGGACTCGTTTAGGGTACTTAACGGCTGATTTAACCCACGAAACTTGCACCATTGTTTTTAAAAATCATTTTTCCTATAAAAATGAGTATTTATTCGACTATATTTCATAATTATTTTGTAACGTTCATTAAAAATGTTCGTTTTGTTTATTATTAGACACCGGTATCACGGGTATACTTTATTCGTAAAATAAAATGTCAACTCGATTATTCATGTTAATAATAAACTTTTTAAATAATGATAATTAATTTAATAATGATTTTTATTAAATAAATTTTGATAATTAAATTTAAATAATTTGTATCGTGTCGATACGCGTTATTTTCGTTTTCAAGCCAAACAGATTTGAAAAATAATTAAAAATTTATAACTGAGAACTAGGTAATAATAATGATGATTTATTATTAAAATAAATTCTAAAAAATTACCGATTATGCGATAATTGTTTTTATATGACAATAAAAGATCAAACGGTCAAAAGTCAAGTCAAACATGAAAATAAAAGGGTAAAATAGTTATTTAAAGTTCTAAAAATTGACGGTAGTCACAGTCTGCTCCAGCCTATGATTACCAAATAACAAATGTTCACTTATAGAGTCTAGAGCCAACGAGATCCATAAAAAAGTCTCACTATGGACACAAAATTCCAATATACAAAACGTCGTTACATCATTCTACAACATTCTGGTTCAAAAAGTCCTACGCGATATCCTTGTGGTAATTGCCAGAAATTTTGAGTGATATTCTTCAGTAATTCTAGGATTGAATGGAAATCCTTCCAAAGTCAACATCAACTGCACTCTGGGTAGGTGACTTGCGAGATTACTTAATGAATCAATTGTGTCAACAGATATCAATTTTGGTCGCCAGTATCGAATTGACGACTCAATTAGAAAGATATTTAAACTAGCTGATTCACTCTTACTGTGATGTCTGCTTTGACGACGTTCCGTAATGAGAAAAACGTAAGTACGGACTCTTACCGTGTTGTCTGCTTTGAGACGCTCTGGTAACGAGAATGGCTAGTGCAGCTGCGAAACCCTGTCAAGGAGATTCTTTTGAATTCTACCTGATCACAGGTAGTATTTATACTAATTAACAGGGAACCATGGTTATTGCAACCGTATTAGACGAAGTGACAAAGATACTTTCATCCATGTATGTTTATCACTAACCTATACTTGCAGGTTTCTCGATGGTAGCAGATTCTGGTCCATGTCGAGTTAAGATTTAAGACCTCATGCTCAATTGACAAAGATAAATACATGATGAAAGCTCAAGCATATGTGTCAAAGTCTTCCGTAATCTCTGAGGTACAAGCACTTCCTCAAAAGAACATTTTTGACAAGATTACCAAACAATAACAAAGATATATCTCACAAGTGAATCAAGTACTACTCCTTCCATGATGAGGTACAAGTAATCATGTTAAAGAAAATATTGAGGGAGATTGTTAGCAAGCTTTCAAGACCTTGAGCATGAGGGTGAAGATACAAGATCGCAAGGAGGCATAAAGATTCAAGGATAAAGATTCAGAGATCTCAGTAGTCAAGACAAATCATGGCCAAAGACCATGATATCAGTATTTTGTCAAAGAATATCAAGTTAAAGATCAAGATCAATGATCACAAGCGTGCAAAAGGAACTTCAAAAGAATTCCCAAGTCTACAAGGTTCCAAGACTCAAGACGTCACAAGAAGTGAAGTCGTATGTGCAATGACCATCCCTTAGGGGGAGATTGTTAGACTTAGTTTTCATTAAAGTGATGGTCATTAATATTCCTGAACCTTGTATTAGTCTAGTTTATGTTTTCGGGAATTTAATAAGCTAATCGGGTCTAAGTTACGGGCTTAAAGCCCATTAGATATCAAACCCGGCACATGGAAGCCCACTTAAACCCATGGCTAGCCAATGTACACTATATAAAGCCCTCTCCAAGTATGGAGAGGGTGTTGGTTCAATTTATTTCTTCCAAGCTAATCAACTACTCTTTTGTTTTCTCTCTTGTTCTTTCTCTCTCTAAAACATCTCTCTCTCTCTCTAGAATCTTAAGCATTTCGTGTGTATGTATGTGTTATGATAAGGCTAACAAGCGTGTTAATCATGTATTAAACAATTACTTACTAAGCATTATCGCTTAACGTTATAGTTGTACAAGTTTTGTAGGTGCTCATGGAAAGATGGTAAGTACGTGGGTTAAGGCTTAAGGTTGGAAGTTCGCAAAGGAAGATTATTTGATTATGTTAGAGCTTAGTGTTAGATACCGAGCTCAAATCAATGTTGAACCCCTAAGTGTCGAGTAAAAGTATTTTGCAAACGTAAAGTGTCATAATAGTCTTGTTATAGTTGTAAAAGCATGATTGTTGAAGTTAAAGTGGGTCAAAGTCATTAGTTATAGAGGTGTGTTAAAGTATTTGTAAATGGGTCAAAATGAGGTGTTTGGTAAAACCTATAAGGTATGTGTTTATGGGTCATTTAGACCATGAATATTTATGATAATGATGTTTTATGATGTGTTAATGAATCCTGGAAGTTCTTGTGATGTATCGAGTCTCAAAAGTTAAGTTTTAGGTCAAAAGGGCTTAACGGGTGAGTATGGGTTGTCTGGTGGCCCTTAGCCACCGGCTAAGGAGGGTTCTGATAGCCCTTAGCTGCCGGCTAAGGGGTCTGATGCTCCCGTTTTTTTGTTATTCTTGTTTTTGTCATAAGAAATAAACCGTAAAGAGTTATAAGGCGTGCTTTATATAGTTAGAAAGATATTTGAGTCTATTTTATGATAAGGATACTTTCAAGGGTTGAATTGTAATATAATTTGGTCAGTTTATTAATAGAGGAATAAGGTCTTTCCTGGTCATGTGTTTGAGCAAAAAGTTTTAATTTTTTGGTCAATATTAGAGTTGGGAAAAGGGCGTTTCAATGATATCCAAAAATTTGCGATAATGGTTTTATGTTAGCCCCATTGTTTAGCTAAGTTTTTTCAATTCGGATATCTAAAATTTTGGATAGCAGTTTTATATATCCAAAATTTCGGATAACACTATCTTCGAAATATTCCCTCAAGTTTCTCACATATTGATTTTCTTAGCTTACTTGATGTCTCATACAATAACTTGTCAGCAAGAATACCAATTGGGACTCAATTTTAAGGCATCAATTCTTCTTGCTACAGAGGAAACCCTTAACTTTGTGGACCTCCACTTACACTAAAAGGGATTTTTAGAGATTGTTATTTGGTAAACTAAGAATCACCAACTTTTTTTTTGAATTTTAACCAACAATTAGGCTTACAACCTTGAAACTGGATTGTTGGAGATGTTAATAAAAGTTATCACATCATAGATATGACACAAGAACGAGAGGTTTCCAAAAAACCTATTTCCAAATGGGTTTACTATTGACAAATTAAAAGGTAGTAACGATACCCTTCCTATAAATTGGTTGCATTTGAAATCTATTCTGGGATGGTATTTAAAGTTTAGCTTTATATGTGGTGGCAACATACCTTTGATTTCATTTGAAGGGATGTTCTGATATTCTTTTTTAAGTGACAGTTCCCAAAATTAGACAGGGACAATATCTGATATTCCAACATTGGATAAATAAAGAGTAATGTAGCTTCTTTAGGTTTTAAGCCAGAGCAGGAATCTAGGTCCCAACTTGCAGGAATCCAATTGTATTTCCTTTAACTCCTTTCACTAGAAAGGGGATTTTCTTAGAGGAGCTCAATTCTATTGCAAAACAATTGAAAGACAAGTCCTAAAAACTTAGCGCGGTAACATTTTGAAAGTGAACATTAGAGATTAAACCTTTAATGAAGTTGGATAAAACGATAAGATATCCCAAATTTGCAATGATGGTTTTATGTTAGACCCATTATTTAGCTAAAATTTTTCTATTCATATATATGAAATTTCGGATAACAGTCTTATATATTCGAAGTTTCGGATAACAGTATCTTCGAAATACTCCCTCAAGTTTGTCACACATATACTTTCTAAGTTATATTGACGTCTCATACAATAACTTGTCAGGAAGATTACCAACTGGGACTCAACTTCAAGGCTTTAATTCTTCTTACTATAGAGGAAACTCTTAACTTTGTGGACCTCCAATGACACAAAAATGCGGGCTTTCATTTGTTAATGTGGTTGGGAAGGAAGGTGACGAAAAATACGAAGATAACCTTTGGGAATCATATTACATGGGTTTAGAAGCTGGATTTGCTGTTTGATTTTGCATATTATTTGGTGCTTTATTTCTCAGTCTTCGATTCAGACACAATTCTTTTTTGCTTTGTTGAGTCACTTGACGGATTTGATATACGTAGGTGATGACATCAAATAAAGTCACTTTTATAGCATCATTTATCCCGTGTTTCTTACCTATTTTATATAATTATTGCACGAATTGGTACTTAATTGCTTATATTTGATATTCACAGTAATTATGGAGTAATTGGTGAAGTTATGCTAAAAGGCACGTATTTTGGAGCTTAAACGAAAAAATCTGAAGAGTTCTATTTTGACAACCTATACTTCGTATCCATCAAGGAAGATACGGCGTATCCGTGCTTGCACTTCACTAAGAAACCATGACAAATTAAATAACAATACGCCATATCCAGAAGACTCTATACACCATATCTAAGATTGAGTATTTGAAGATTCTGGAAGATATTGTATGTGGTCCTTACTCCAAGAAACCCCCAATACGCCGTATTGACCTCAACCAATACGGCGTATTGACGAATTTCCAGACACTATAAATACAAAACCCTAAACACGAGTTTAGGGTGTGCTTAAACATATTTTCGAAACCCTAACCACAAAAGTCGATTTTTAGAAGGCGAGAAGAGCAAAGAAGGTCTCGTAACGTGCTTAATTCCATAGGAAACATCTTGTAATCATATATACTTTAATAATCGTTCAACTTTTGGTATCATTCGTTTAACTCTGTTAGGTTACCTTGGTTGATTCATTTATTATGTTTGTATATGGTTATTGGCTAATACCTTTATGAAGATTTAATGTTTGGTTTGTCTATTTCGATTGCTTAATTTATCATTGATTATCGGTTGCATGCTTATTCGTTGGGTTTGTTATTTTAATGTTTATCAATTATACTTGTTTTGTGCTATGTAAGACGACCTATCAATCAACCGAATTTGGTTGTGCCAACCAAGTAGACTAGATTAACAAGGATAGCTCTCCATATAGCTACTTATATATCTAGAATCATAGGATCACAAATAATGACCTGTCCTTGCTATTGGTTTAGTGAACAAGTTGGACTAGCAGGTGACCTGAGATTAACAAACGACGTTTTGATTCCCTTGGTAAGGACTCGGACAGTGGACTAATAGTATATAAAGAGCCGTTAAACAATAAGTTAGTAAAGTCTCGTTGAGCTAGGATTTAATAATATCATCATTATTAATCTCCTAAGACAGATTATAAACAACATAGAATACTTTATGCAGATGCGTTTAATTGTGAGAAAATTAGCGTGTCTCGGTTTTAGGAAGAAGTACCGCCAAAATCTAGGAATGATATACCCCTTCGATATAAGACAATCATTGCACTAATGAACAAACATGCGTTATATCTGATTAATCATGGTTAATATATTTTCCTTATAATAGGCTTGACCGCTCTTCTATTTTCTGATTATCAGCTTGCGTGTGTTATCGTGACTAAAGTAGATTTAAGTTACCACCAAAATCCGTGCCGGTCTCTTAGACTGAAACCCCCCCTTCAAACCATAGAATTAGGATTAACTTAGATTAGAACTAACATAGACAACTAAAATATTGGTAGACTTAGGAATTAAAGCTCCCGCTCTTAGTGATCGACACCATACTTACCAACGAAGCTACAACTGATCGGGTCTACTGCCCGTTAGTGTTGTTTTTAGGTAAAGTCAGCAAAATATAAATATAAAACTTGATAATAAATAGTACCTACGCACAACGACACATCAGTGTACACACACTAACTCACTTTCGACTCTATATTAACATGACATAGCAATTACTTATCAGTTTATATTGCGTATTTTTTGTCTTTTAATACTTTTAATCTGTCAAATTTATATATTATCTGTTCCAAAATTTTATAAAAAATAAATAAAAGGTAATTAGAAATCATTTTAGAAGGGCAAATCTCAGCCATTTATTTTTTCTGTTTGAGATAAAACAAAGAATAATTAATATCTAAATAAAAAAACAAAAAAAAGAACTATGTCCATCTTTTATATAATTTAAAATAGTTAAATAACAATACAGTCACAGCCGTAACATTAATTATCCTATTTAAATAAAAAGGCACTTTGATATACTTCGACAAAATTTAATTTTTGCAGTTTTTTTCACGTTTTATTTGTTGTATCGAAATTCGATGACATATGACATGTGAAATTACACTAATATCGAAGTTAGAACACTAAACATTTGTACTAAAGTTGACAAAAGTATTTGTCAATCAAAGACTTTTCTCGTTTTTTCAATTGAAAACACACATTCATTGCTTTCTAACCATATATCACACATCGTATTCGAATTAAAGATTATAGCAGCTCATTTATGAAACTCCTATAATTACACGTATGTGAAAAAGCACATTTCGTAAAAATCAAAAGTGAGAAAAATGACATGTGATTTATGTATTTATTCAACTTTGAAGAATTAACAATTCTAATCTACAATTTGAAATATAATGTGTTATATATGGTTGGAAAGTTATGAATATTTAGTTTCAAGAAAAAAAAATGTGAAATTTTTTAAAATATTGTAGAAAAAGTTTTTTTTTGTATACTGGGTTTCGACTCGACATTGTGACCTACTAATCTCAGGACGACTACCCTTTTGGATAGTCCGGAGTCGGTGCAGGTGAACCTTCATAGCTAATGGAGTATTTTATTACATGTTTAGATAGTCGAATATTCAAATCAATGTTTAGTCATATGTGATTTCTCATGCAAGTTTCAGCAATGAAAAAAATAAAAAAGATAAAAGATGTAAAAAAACAAAAAAAAAATTGCCAAATGTATATCAAAGTGTCCATCTATATATAAATAATTAAATACTCGTCGCGATGTTGTGTTTTTTTGTTTAACGATTAACGATTTAAAAGATATTAATTTATAAAAAAAATGAAAGTGAGTTTGATATCTTATAGGAAGTATAAAAAATAAGTTGTTAGGATTGATCTCTTGGTATGCAGAGAAATGTGTGGTATTTAATGAAGTTAAGTTTTTCAAAATAAAATTATAAAACACGTATTTAATATTTAATAATATACACTTTTTCTTCATTTTCTTTCGTTAAATCTAAATCTTTTACTTAGTAAAGGAAAACGAAAAGTGAGGACTTTTGCATTAAAAAAAAGAATATTTCCTTAATAGGTATGATGCTTCAAATTTTTATTATTTTTGAATATATGTTTAATTAAAAAGCTTAAATACTTCTAAAATTGACATTATTTTGATGGAGAAATCTGATAAAGAAAAAAAACACATAAAAATATATGTGTCAAATTTATAAAAACAAAAACTTGAAAAAAAAAGGAGGTAATTAATAAAACTTTAGTGGTTTAATTTTAAATAAATTGTATAGAGTTAAGTGTAAATTTTAAATTTACAAATTTTATTATGACTTTAAAAAAAACAAATAACACCTTAAACTTTCATAACTTATAAAACAGAAAAAATAAAAATTATAAATATATTTAAAAAACATAATGTACAAGCCTCGTGCGTGCACGGATATTAAAACTAGTTTAAATTAAAAACTAAATTCGAATCTTAATAATAAACATATCTGCAAATCAAACGAACTCTAAATATTTGATACACTAGTTGTTTTTTATGTGTACTATATAAGAGTTTTGCTATATTATTCTACATTATATTCCTACATATCATCCTACACACACAATAATATTATATATTTTTTCCCATCCTTAATTAACTTTCTGCTTTCTAAACTGTCGCAACTATAGGATTCCTATAAGTAAGAATAAAAGTAGGAGTAAACTAATTAGGACTAAATCGACTTTCTCACTCATATAAAAATCATATTAGCTTTTTCTTTAAACTTAAAAAAAATGGGTAATGTATTTATATGGATTTAGCTGTACAATATGCTACGTACTTTGTTAAATGTACCGTTTTGTACGCGAATTTTTTTTTAGTCCACTTAATGTAACGAACATTCAATTTTGTGTTAATTTGCACAAACATGACACCGGCAACCGGAAAAAAAGTTTAAAAAACCGGAAAAAAGCCTACGTGGCATGTTTAAAACTTTCTCTAATGTTCCGTTTTGGTACGTGAACTTTTTTTGTATAAAAATGTTTAATACTTTGTTTAAAAACTAATTTTTAAAATATCAACAAAATTTTTAAAATTACGAAATTTTTTATGAACGTTTTTACTTAAAATTGTTTTTATACGCACATTTTTATACACGCATTCTTATACACAAGTTTTTATACATATTTTTATACACGTTTTTATAGACACATTTTTTATACACATTTTTATAGACATGTGATGAGACAAAACACGTTTTTATAGACACGTTTTTATAGACACATCTTTTAAGAATTTAATTATCGAAATTACTAAATTGAACTTTCTATGTTCTGATTAATTGTGTTATTGCAACATAATTCGTAAACGAATGTTTGTTTTTCTTAAAAAGACAAACATAGTCTCTTATAAAATATGTGACAAAATTGTGTACAAAGAAGCATGCAAAACATCTTTGTAGCACAAGTTAAGAAAACGTTTTGTTAACTTTTAATCTTGACATCATCCTATCAAAAGTTCTTGGTAGCTCCATTTGAAACGCACAAAGAAGCGGAGAAGCGGGTCAGAGCGAAGCTTATTAAAAACCCGACTTCTTTAGGGAAACAAAACGTGTATAAAAATGTGCGTATAAAAACAATTTTAAGTAAAAACGTTCATAAAAAATTTTGTAATTTTAAAAATTTTGTTGATATTTTAAAAAATTACTCCCTCCGCCCCATAATTATAGTCCACCGACAAAAAACACGCAATTTAAGAAAAACATCAACTTTACAGCTTTCTCTTTCTTACTTTTTGCACAATGACACTTTTACCCTTAACCAATTAATTTATAACTTCTTTAAAGTTTGTAATAATAACATCAAATAAGGGTGATATGGTAAACTTAATCTAAAATTCTTATCTATTTTTGGAAGTGGACAATTAATTTGGGAAAAAAAAACATGGACTATAATTATGGTCCTAAGGGAGTAGGTTTATAATTTTTTTGTAATTTTAACCGAGAAAAAAAAAGTTTATAATAATTCTCGTGTTTTTTAAACCAAGTACAAAATTTTTATAGAAAAAACGTTCACATAACCAAAACGGAACATTAGAGAAAAGTTTTAAACAGCCACGTAGCTTTATCCTGGTATTGCAAACTTTTCCCCGTTTCCCCCGTCAAGTTGATGCAAATTAAAAACACGAAACTTTTTGAAAAGTATCGATAACATTAAGTGGAACAAAAAAATGTCACTAACCCAAAACAAACACTTTACAAAGTACGTTGCTATTGTACAGCTAAATCCCTGTATTATACTCAAAGTACCATTTACTAAAAAGTGTAACAAAATCCACCAGTAAATTACAATAATAGTTTAAATATTGTTTAATATCAAAACTTTTATCTTTTTTCGTTTATAACTCATAAACATTTTTTTTCTCGCAATTACTACCAATTGAACACGTAAGTATTGCATTAAATATCACACCAAAGCCACAAATTTACATGTATAATTATTTATCGGTATCGCTTTGCACAAGTATAGTTTATTTGCCTTTAAAAAAATATTTTAATTTTGAGTCTTTACTAAGTCAAATGTACTATTTTAAAAGATTTGTTGTACCAACAAGGTTTGCACTGTAACCACAAAGCGATATCTTAATTTATATGTGCAATCGCTTTCATTAAGAGTTCAAAAATTCGAATTTGAACTTATCTAATTTTCACATAAAATTGCGAATATACTGATGAAAATCAGACCTACGTAGTTATTGATGAACAAAATAAACGAAACGTACCGATGTACTATGATGGCATCGGTTTGAGATAAGTTGCATTCAAAATAATCTTAACACATTAAGAAGAAAATGTCTGTCCTCCATTCTCATAAGCTTTGTAGGAAATTAGTTTTCGTTTATAAATCCTATAGTCTTTTAGTATTATCCTTCAACATCTTTCAGCATCAACCAAAAAGTGACGTTGAAAGCAATAAACTCGTACAAATGATTGTGAGTGGTGCTTTTAAAGTATTCAATGAGAAAGCTATAAATGAAAGTAAAGATTCTCACCGATTGTTAATACTGGAAATAAAATTATGAGAAATGCAAAGAAAATTTGGAAAAAACAACTTTTTTTCTACAAACTTTGTGTTTAGGTCGTTGAAAAATAAGAAGTTTTTACAAAAACAGATTTTTAAGAAACACAGAAAAAACAGAATACGTGTTCAAAATGAATATTTTTTGAAATTTCTTTACTGAAAACAGAAAACCGTTTATCAAAAAATTTTCAAAAAAGGTTTTGTCACAGTGGTGGCGGAATCATTTCTTGTCATTATTTTTTTTCCAATGTAAATTTGGTTAGATACTGTATGGCTCGGAAAATATCGTCTTGGTGGAAATGTGGATTACTTTATGTTCTTCTTATGTTGAATGGTACAACTTATTGGTAACTCTTATCTTACAGTCAAACTCAAAGCGGTGTTCGAATGCATCTTCTATTGTTTAATGGTGGTCGGTTATGGATGTTCCGAACAAGATTCTTTTCTAGAAGGATACACCTTCACAGGCGGGATTTTTGATAACATTGTTTCTAAATCTTATTATTGGTTGTAAGTTTAGAATGTTAAAGCCGCGTTCAAGATGATTTGAATGGCTCAAAAACCCTGTATCTTTGTAATTGTCTAATTCTACTCCTTGCTATCGATAATAAAGTTGTTGTTCCAAAAAAAAAAGTTTTATTCAAAAGTTCCTTGTAAAAAAAAAGAGTTATCCGTTCTCAAAGAAACCTAGAGAAGAAAACTAAGAAAACTTTCCTGCAACTAAACACACCCTTTCGCTTTTATATGTGATAAATTTCGATATAATATAACCAAATGTTTATACTCGTCTTATTTTTCGTAGTATATACATTTTGGGATGCAAATCACAATCCTAAATGATGTAATAACTTAAGAGTGCTAGGTGAAGTTTGGACACAAATAACTGTATTTGGTGTGTTAACATCCAACCAATACACCAAATACTAAAACACATTCTCCAGCTATAAGTGTTATTGGTGTATGTGAATCTCATAACACACTCAAAAAATGCCCACATTCTCAAAAAAAAAAGGAAAAAGCCAACAACGGGCGTAGTTGGCATGAGGGGATGAACGGCGCAACATTGGTGAGGGGGTGGTTTTCAGAACCACGGAGACATGGGTGGCCAAATGAGCCCAACAAAACGTGTCATTGGTGCATTCCCGGCACTCTAAAAGGTGTAGAAATATTTCATTTTCTTATTATCGACTAAGTTACAAACGTAGCTAAAAAAAAGGAAGAAAGAAAGAAAACAAATTAGATTAACAAACACATGACAATCTTTATTTTGCTGACAGTGATTGCATTTTACTTCATTTTACGCAAACAATAATTTGGTGTATTGCGTTTTCCCCAGCCTCGTCAAATTTATTTTCCTAGGCTTTGGTGCATCCCAAAACTAACTCTGATTATTTAGCTAAGTAATACGAATTAAGTAGGGCTAATTAGACTTGAAAATGTATCCAACCTTGTCCATTTTTCTGATAATGTATGTAGCTATCTTTTTTTTTGTTATTGTAATGTATCCAACTGAAAATTTTCATCCTATAATATGTAGTCTGTTAACCTCTCATTTGCAACGTTGTCCATTTAAAACTAAATGAACAGTTGCAATGTTTAGACCCATTTAATTTTTTTGATTTCCGGTTTCAGTTTACGAGCAATAGATAAAAAAATTAAAAATATTATTTTTAATTTCGGTTTAAAAGTTTAAAGCGATAAATACAAACAAAATTAAAAATTAAAATTTTTTTTATATATGATTATCAGGTTACGAGCAAATAATAAAAAAAAATAAAAAATTTTAAATTTTTTTATTTCGGTTTCAGTTTACTGATCAAAAATAAAATAAAAAAATTAAAATTTATTAAATTTTTTTTAATTTCGGTTTCATTTACGAGCAAATAATAAAAAAAATTAAAATTAATTTTTTATTTCGTTTAAGTTTAAGAGCAATAATAAAAAAAATTTAAAAGTTTAAATAATTTTTATATCGGTTCAGTTTACGAGCAATATAAAAAAATAATAAAAATTAAATTTTTTTATTTCGTGGTTTCGAGTTTACGAGCGATAATAAAAAAATTAAAAAAATTATTAATTTTTTATTATTCGGTTTCAATTTACGAGCAATAATAAAAAAAAAAATTTAAAAATTTTATTAAATTTTTAATTTTTCTCGTTTTCAGTTTAACGAGCATTAATAAAAAAAAATGAAAAATTCTTATTATATTTTATTTTATTTCAGGTTTAAGTTTAAGAGAAATAATTAAAAAAAAATTAAAAAATTAAAAAAAATTTTTATAATCGGTTTTAGTTTACTAGCAATAATAAAAAAAATTAAATTTTATTATTACAGTTTTCAATTTACTACGAGCGCTTAATAAAAAAAATTAAAAAAATTATTAATTTTTTTTTATTTCGGTTTCAGTTTACGAGCAATAATAAAAAAAATTAATTTATTATTATTTTTTAATTCTTTTTATTATTGCTCGTAAATTGAAACCGAAATAAAAAAACGTGTATAAACCATGTATAAAATGTGTGTAAAAACATGTATAAATTTTAAAATAACTTGAAAATATATTTTTGTAACATAACTGAATTTTGAGTTAATTGCAAACAGTCGTTAGATAAAAGGACTAACGTGCAACTGTTCGTATAGTTAAATGGACTAACGTTTGCAAAATGAGAGGTAAACACACTACATATAATAGGTCGAATTTTCAAGTTGGATACATACAATAACAAAAAAAAAGATGGCTACATACAATAACAAAAAATGACAAGTTTGATACATTTTCAAGTCATTAGCCCAATTAAGTATTCAACTTAACAACTTATAAGTAGAAACAAAACGAATTTTTAGAGGAGAGTTATATTAGATACCAAAAAAAGGTTGGATACTAGGGGACTCATCCACATCATCCATCTAAAAAGAAATCAATGGTTGTGATTAAAAGGATTTAATTATTTCACCTATTTTTTAAAATTTAAATATCTCATAAACCGTTAATCGTTAAACAAAAAAAAATATACCATCACGAACAGCATTTAATTATCTTTCGAATAGATATCCACTTTGAATCTACTTTCGACAAAAAAAAAAATTTTACGTTTTTTTTTCACTCTTTTTCATCTTTTTTCCACAGTTTTTTTAGATTTTTTCACGTTTTTCACTTTTTTATTTACGTTTTCAACCTTTTTTTTAATACGTTTTTTCCACGTTTTTTGTGAAAAAAAATTTTTCTTCCGTTTTTCACGTTTTTTCCTTGTTTTTTATTTACCGTGTTGAAATTGCATTAAAAATCATATATATATAACACTAAAGTATCATATATGATTTAAACACAAAAATATAATATCATATAATGACATATCACTAATATCCATATATGATATAACACTATCATATATGATTTAACACTAATATCATATATGATTTAACATTAAATCTAAATATCATATATGATTCTCATGCAAGTTTCAACGAGAAAAAGTCGAAAAAAATGTGAAAAAACGTGAAAAAAACGAATTTTTTTTTTGTCGAAAGTATATCAAAGTGAGAAAACGTGAAAAAAACGTGGAAAAAAAGTGAAAAAAGTGAAAAAAGGTGAAAAAATTTGAAAAAAACGTGACAAAAACTTGAAATTTTTTTTTTGTCGAAAGTATATCAAAGTGGATATCTATAGAAAGATAATTAAATGCTCGTCTTGATTCATTTATTATGTTTGTATATGGTTATTGGCTAATACCTTTATGAAGATTTAATGTTTGGTTTGTCTATTTCGATTGCTTAATTTATCATTGATTGTTGATTATGTTTATCAATTTATACTCGTTTACATGCTTTTGTATGCGACGTATTAATCAATTGGATCTAGTTGTGCCGTCCAAGTAGACTAGATTAACCGGGATAGCTCTCCATATAGCGACCTACATTACTAGAATCATAGGATCACAAATAATGCCCTATCCTTACCATTGGTTTAGTAAACAAGTTGGACTAGCAGGTGACCTGGGATTAAAAAATTACGTTCTAATTCCCTTGGTAAGGACTTGGATAGTAGACTACTAGTATGTAAGAAGCCATTAAACAGTAAGTTAATAAAGTCTTGTTGAGCTTGGATTTGATAAGATAACCATTATTGTTTTCCTAAGATAGATTATAATCAACAAAAGATTGGTTTATGCGGATGCGTTTAATTATGACAGAATTAACGTGTCTAGGGTTTAGGAAGAAGTACCGCCTAAATTTAAGAATGATATACCCCTCGAGATAAGTCAATTAATTCACTAATAAACAAACATGCGCTTTAATTCGATTAATCATGGTTAATATAGTTTCCTTATAATAGGCTTGACCACTCTTCTATATTCTGATTATCTACTTGTGTGTGTTATCGTGACTGAAGTATATTTAAGTTACCACCAAATCTGTGACAGTCTCTCAGACTGAAAACCCTCCTTATCCATTAGAATTAGGTTTAGCATAGGTTTAACTTAGAATCAATTTAAAACTAACATAGACAACTAAAATACTGGTAAACTTATGAATTGATGCTCCCACTCTTAGTGATCGACACCCTACTTACCAACGGAGCTACAACTGATCGAGTACACTGCCCGTTAGTGTTGTTTTTAGGTAAATTCGGTAAAATATAAATGTAAAACTTGATAATAAATAATACCTACGCACAACGACACATCAAGTTTTTGGTGTTGCTGCCGGGGAGTGAGTTGTTTAATTCTTGTTTTTATTAGTATTTTAGTTTAGATTTAGCATAATTTAGATTAGTTTGAATTTCTGTATTTTTATTTGCTTTTGTCTGTGTTGTTTTAGTTTGTTTGTTTTTTTCTGCATTTGTGTTTGTTTTTGTTTTGTCTTAGTAGTTAGGTTGAAATGGATGATCCTAATATCACCATGGAAGAGTATATTGAGCTTGCAGCTGAAAAAGCGCGTAGTCACGGTCAGACATTTAATTGGGAAACTGCTACATACGTTAAGGTCAAGTATTATGAAGATATTGACTACTTTAAAGATTTTGAAACAGCTTTCCCAACTATCGTCTATCAGGATGCATTAGCACCTGACCATGAAATCTCATCCAAACCCACGGTAAGTCCTCATCATGACGATGGAATTGATTTTGACTTCAAACTATCATTTGACAAATCTGATGATAAAGATTACATATTTAGTTACGACAAAAATTCATTTTCTTATAAATTAACTTCTGTGAACAATTTGAAACCGGATTCGGATAATGACCAAGTTGAGATCAATATATCTTCGGAGGAAATTGCTATTGAACCATCAGATAGTGTTGTCGATACTAATGTTTATGCTCATCCCATGAGTTCAAAAAGAGTTTTGAAACGAATCACGACATACGTCGCAAATATTTCATCATGGAAGATTACTTCACAATGATCAAAGTCATGAATTAAAAGCGTTTTTACGAAGGGATGCCATTAATTTTTATAATTAAGAATTTATATATGCCATTTGGCATTCCCTTCGACCCCAAGCGGTTATATAAGGATGGTGCTTACATGAAGAATTGCGGAGGCCAAGGTACGTTTTCTTTATTTTGTTAATTCAAGAAAAAGGTCTCCTAAGATGGATACGGCGTATCGACTTGAAGTCTATACGCCGTATCAATCATTTTAACCAGAGTTGACTAAGTCAACATTTTTGTCCTATACGATGTATTGGATAATAACCAATACGGCGTATCGAGTTTGGTATAAAAACCCAACTGATACGCCAGATCAGTCTCACTCACACTTTTTTTTACACTCAAAAATTCACCACGGTTAATATATTTTTTGGAAATCACATTATTGTTTCATTGTTGCATTACCCTCATGTCCCTATCCTAAGGTAATCTTCCCTTTCTCCTTTTTTCTTTTTTTCTTACATTCAATTCGTTTAGGGTAAGGGTTAGGGTTTTTATCGAACTATGAGTTTGCTAGAATTATTTGAGCCTTTGTATTGCCCTTTTAGAATGATAGGATGAGAGGCATTGAGTGTTTTGGGTATAACAACTAATTGGTCAAACAGGTAAGAATGGGGAAACCCAATTGATTTTTAACTACTAATCCAATAAAGCGTATCTAGTTAAATGGATACGTCGTATTGTATGTTTCTTGCCCAAATTTATGAAAACCAACACGACGAATTCAGTCTTTGAATAATGGGTATTGGACTTTTGAAGCCTTAACACTTTGGGACCCCATACGGCGTATTCATTATTTGTATACGTCGTATTGTCCTCTTTGGCCTGCCCATATCAAATCAATACTCCGTATCAGTTATACGCCGTATTGGTATTTACCTATACGGCATATTAAACTTAAAACCCTCAATACTCCGTATCGAGTATTTTCTGGATACAGGGTATTCTATAAACCTCTATACGACGTATTAGATTTTCCCATACGCCGTATTCACCCTTCAGTCAGTAATTTAAAATCTTTATTCTTGTGTACCGACTACGTTTAATTTTTACAGATATGAAACCACCACCTGTCAGAGATCAAAGATATCCATGGCTTAGATACGAGGGTCACCGATGCTATTATTCACAATTACGAAAATAGGTTGGGTAGGATATTTGGCAGACAGGTTAATAGGGTTTAGGTCTTAGATTTTAAAGGATTGACTGAGGAGATGAGACATGCATTGACTGATCGATTGAGGATGGTATACACTAGGGCTGAAGGGCAGATTCTATTTACTAGTCATGCATGGAGATGGGTTTTTGAGATTCGTAGGCTGTTGGTTCTGGAGTTGATGTTGGAGTTTTTCAGCACATGTAGGATCAGTGATACCGTGATGGATTTAGATCATGCTGACACTCTTTATTTCTAGCAAGGTAGGCTTAGACACCAGATGAGTTGGAGGCAGTTTATTTTGGCCATGGGTTTGCATACAGCTGAGGAGATGGAGACTGATAGGTTTAAAGCTTATTGACTGATAACTCAAGAGAGATAGCCACTAAGGCTGATCTGAGTGACTAATGGTCTAGGATTGCTTCCGATGGTGATTTATTGGGCGCAGTCCCCTCCTACACTTCTATCTAAGACCCGTTGATGAGACTGTGCCATCGATTAATTGCATTCAGCATTTCTAAGAGAGGTCAGGCACCTGAGAAGGTGACTGCTACCGACCTTTTCTATCTGAGAAGTATGGATGAGGGGACGGTGGTAAACATCCTCTACTTGTTAGCCCATTATTTGTTTAGGCATGCTTAGGGGAAGAAGCATGGGGCTAGGATGTCTGGTGGATAATTTATTTCATGTCTTGTTGAGCATTTCGATTACTTACTAAGGAGAGACTTCAGGGGTTGACTGTGGTAGTTCGTGACCTCACAGTGATTGATATGGATGAGTTGGCTAGGTTACACATTTGTGAGAGGTTACGAGATACTTGTGATTGGGTTACATGTGGACCAGAGAGGCATCAAGTTGCTATGGATAGAGGTGCTCAGGCTGATCAGGAGATTCCTAAGGAGGGTGTTCAGGCCGATCCAGCACCCGTACAGGCACCTCAGGTACCCCCAGCTGCTCTCGCACCTAGGACTATGCCCTAGAGGATGACGAGATTAGAGGAGGAGGTCTATAGATTAAGCGAGATCTTGGGAGAGCAACGTGCAGTTTTGGACGGGATGAGCCAAGACTTTTG
Organism: Tanacetum coccineum; assembly: GCA_026074375.1. Classification (NCBI taxonomy): domain Eukaryota; kingdom Viridiplantae; phylum Streptophyta; class Magnoliopsida; order Asterales; family Asteraceae; genus Tanacetum; species Tanacetum coccineum. Next base: position 76,220 of record BQNB010004705.1, on the reverse strand, counting down.
TAGGTTCGTCACATAGACGGTTGGTCGTTTAACGCAGCTGCTAGATGTGACTGGGGTGACCTACACAAGTTATGGTGATTTTCAAATACCGTACCAGAGGCGCACCAGACGGAGGACCGATGGGGCCAGCACCTCAGCAGCCCCACACACTGACGACCAACCCGATCCTTGATCTCTCTTCCCTCGACACTATTGTCTTTACCTTTTTGTGAACATGTTATCTATTTATATCATGATGTATCTAAACTTGACAGCTTAATTTTTTTTGATGGTATGTATATTATGGTATAACATTTTCTGGTTTACTTTTAAAAGGAAGATTAAATGAAGCCTGGCAGTAAGTTCAGTAAACGTCTGTTATGACTTATGTGACTTGCATGATGATTGTGGACTCAAAAATGGAAAACTGTTACAAAAACGTGAGTGTTCACGAGATGGAGTGACGAGCTGAAGACAAGCCTAACTTAAAGACTTTGTTGTAAACAAAAGTGCTTGCCGGGAGACAACCCAAAATGTTATATTTCAATTCTTATCGAGTCTGTCTTCCTAGGCATTCGATACGGCGTATCCAATCTCAATGGATACGGCGTATTGATTGTCTGGACGTTATCCAGTCTTTATTTTTCTGCATTGATGACATCAAATATTTGATACTTTTTAGTGTCAATTTTCCCTTAAAACTACTTGCAATTATCTTATAAATACTTGAATTAGATACTTTTACTGTTATTTTGTTGTTTTCAGGTAAAATGCAAGTATATGACAAGAAACACGAATTTTGGACACAAAAACGAGCAATATTGGATTTTCATGACATTACGACGTAATGTCCCGCAGGAGTTACGGCGTAATCAATTATTAATAACGAAGATTTGGTGCTGACGAGGCATTACGGCGTAATGTCCCGTAAGAGTTACGTTGTTATATAACACCCCGTGTTTTCAAGTTATTGTTGACGTCGATAAATCTACTATTGATCTTTTGTATTGTACGCGTTTGCTTTAAATCCTAAACGTTAAGTTAAATCGCGTACGCTAAAAATTATCGTACAATGTAAACGGGCATCAAACAATTAAATGTTTACATCAAGCAAGGTTTATATAATTATTTTGAGAATAATTATTAACTTTGTTCATTTTATTTTTATCGGATACGTAAAGTGTATACGTTTCGCGATAAATTGCGTTTAGGCACTCCCGGAACCACCAAAACTTTTCTACGCCTCAACAAATACCCACATTTATACCCAATACATAAAAATTACTAAACATCATCACCTACATCTTCTTATTGCCGAAATTCTTGCAATGATACAAAGATATATCAAGAAAATCCACTTTGGTCAAATGTGCAACATACCTCATTAAAACCACACCATGCCTTCTCATTAATACTAGTCATGCCTTGTCTCTTTGACCAAGACCAAGACCTAGACCATCCCTAGGACCATACCTTGTTCCCTTGACTAAGTTCTTGCACCTTATATATACATGTATCTAGTAAGAGATGTCATACAAGTAAAACACTTGGTAAAAATTACAAAACTCCTCCCTTTTTGTGCTCTCTAGCTCACGGCACAAACAACCCCTTCAAACTATCCATACAAAATTTATATAACCTATTTACATACACTCTCATATCATATCTAAGATACCTCAAAGTATTTTGAAGCCTTGATTAATTATCTACAAGTATTGAAGCAAGAAATCAAGATTAGAGTTTTCATTTGGAAACTAGGGTTTCTTGGTTATAATCTTGGGTTTAAAGTCTAAACAAGGGTTTAGCACTTATTTGTCATCATCCTACATCATCTCATTAAGGTTATCTTAAGCCCTTAACTTTTCATTTATATGATTATATGCATATGTGATATTTATATAGTGAAATCACCATTAGGACATGTTTAACTTGTAAACTTGGAATTTTCTTGTAAATATAGTTTTATGAACTTATACACATGTTTTATGGTTAGTAATATGAATTTATAAATGGATACCTAAGTATTTTACAATCTTAATTAAGCTTAAAAGGTCTTAAGTGGTAAAACATAAAAACTAGGTCAAAAAATAGACTTATGAATGTTAGTTAAACATTCTGTCCCAAAGTGTCTTAAAAATATACTTATTTTATATTTTTATAAGATAATACATTTCACGACGATTCCGAAAAAGTAAGAAACTTGTCAAACGGATAAATAACGAAAAAGTTATGCTAAAAACAAGTTATACGCTATTAAACGGAGTCGTAAAAGAATTTTTATAAAAACATTTTATAAAAATTGTATAAACAGCAAGTGTTGATATTTTTAACAAATAATACATATTTTTGGGATTCCAAAATGATAAGAATCGTAATTTTTCAATTAATAACGAACGAGTTATGAATTTCGCGAGTTTACGACAATTAATACTTTTATAAAACTATTTTTATAAAAGTTACTATTCATGACAGAAAGTTATATTTTTGTAAACCTCATAAAATTATAGAACTTTCAAAAACGAGAACGTCCTCGAAAGAATCGTTAAAAACGGAGCTATAACGAATAAAATACGACATTTACGGGTTTTACGACAACAAATACGATTTTTATAAAAGTCACGTCTGATGTGAACAGTAAAAGTTACTGTTCACCAGAGGGTCAAAATATCGAAAATGTCAAATTATGATAACTCGTCCTAATACGAAAAGATGGGCATAAGAAACGTCAAAATCGGGCTTAAAACGCAAAAGTTATGCTAGTTTTACTAAAACGGTAATTATAAACGTTTTAACTTATTAAACACAATTTTACCAAAACCATTAGTTGGTGATTGAGCTATATAGAATATTATGTGGTTATCAAAGTACTATATTACTAGGGAGTTTCATAATGAGGCCTCTTCGGATGGCGTTTCGACGAGTTGTTGGATTTACGATTTAAAGTGTCCTAACTCCTCGAACGTCATGTCATGACCTCTTAGATTATGATAGCCCGAACGATAGTACGATGTAACAACTATAAGATTATATTCAAGTACTCGGTACTTATACGACCTATATTGGATTAGGTTGCCTTCGGATTCCTTCGTGACGCATTTTTCTATTGTGCGTGACGCATTTATTTGATATTCGGATTATCTAAAACACAGGTGAGTTCATAGCCCCACATTTTTAAGATTTCATAATTTATAATTATGGTGGAACATGCTTTGTTTTACAAATTTGACGCAATATTGAATACTGTTGGGCTAAGTAGCGATAACCCAATTAAGCCCATAATATGAACGGCCAATGCATAGATGGAGTTGGGAATTACATATGTGAGCGCGAATGTTAAATTTAATAGATCTATTCGAGAAACGACCTCCCCGTTTCCGGGTGACTATCTATCACCAAGAACGAACGTTATAATGCATGTCGAATTTGGGATTTTTATCGGGTTAAAACATCATTTGCGGCTTAGGTAGCAATATTATGTAGGGTTGATAGTTAAGAAGGATGCATTGAGATACGTATGGTAACGGTGGGTGAGATTAGTTGAGGTAAGGCGTCGGGAGGTAACATAGATGTATGAACAGACTGATAAGTATGATACTAAGTACAAATAGATAGGTGCGAAGTAACTGGTGGGTGGAAAGGACTAAGGGGAAATGAATAGACGCAAATGATGTGGGAAAGTGGTTAAGAAGTGTTGCGGTCGCGGAAACAACATAAAAGGACAGACGAGCTAACCAGTGTCATTAGCAAAGTTGATAAAATGTAAACTATTTTATTGTTGAGCCTTCGTGAATATTGGCATAATCACAGGAAAAGTCTTGCGTCCCAACATATTAATGATTTAACCAAACTATGAATTCACCAACATTATTGTTTAACGTTTTTAAGCAATGTATTCATGAGATCATAGGCACGGGATGCAGGGTATGCATTGTCGATACCTATTGGAATGCACGCTTAAAGATTATGAGCACATATTTTGGGAGATGTATTGTCAACTTTGTAATATGTCAACAATGAACAAGTAAATAGCTATATCTTTTGTATAAATCTTTCATAAAACTCAATTTATCATTTAAACGACTTTTTTGTGTCGTTTATTAATATCTTGTGGCTATTATCTTGAAGTAACACGCCCCTGACCCTTATCCGCTGCGACCCAATTTGGGGTGTTACAGATTGGTATCAAGAGCCAAGTTATAGAGAACCAGTCAATATGTTTTTGCTGTACTATAACCATTTTTCAAACATTGCATTCATAAAAATGGTTTTTATGGGACAACACACTAGTAGATTGCATTAGTGGGAACTATATGCATTCATCAATTGATATACGTGTTTAATATTAAGTACGTATATTACCTATGTGGGTATCTGCTATATATACAATAGATAGTTTGCTATTCGTTTCGCTGCAAACTCTGCAATTATTTATATAAGAGGTTATTTATATAAATAGGAATATTTCTTATGTAAGAGTAGTACGAAAAGTCGTAGGTCATTAAGCGCTACCAAAAATGTAAGCTATCGAATATGATACCTACATCATTCATTATGCAAAGTGCATACTCGTATTTACAATACTGCCATATATCATGATAATTAATAAGTTAAGTTTTGCTTCACTTGTATGTAAGCGGATATGTTTTCATTATAGACAGATTTCCTTACATGTCTGTTTTAAGATTAAATCTGAGCCATGGAGATACCATTGAGCTTCTTATGAGGCACTAGAGGAACTAAAAAGGAATCCAGCCTCTATCTAGCTGATGCCTCACCTACAACCTTATCACCAAGCACATTGCGACATCTAATCCGGAAGAGGATAAGGAGGACCCTGAGGATGATTCCTCTGACCATCCGTGCCGATGGATGAAACAATTATGATAATGAGTCATATGATGATACAACGATGATGATATTGTTGAAAGATGAGTGCGAACGAGGAGGAAGGAGGAGTCGATCAAGCTCCGGCAGACCCTTCTGCTGTACCTACAGATGACCCTGTCCCCTCAAGCTGAGGATGCAGAGGCAGTTAAGACTGATGAGTCTGCTCCTAGGCCACCCACACCATATCATTTTGCTTTCTGATACCAAATCCCATACTGTACGGATGTCTATTTAATGCCATACTCCACAATCACCATCTGCTGAGACATGCATTACCGAGTTTGCTGTTGCACTACCTTCATCGTCACCACAACGCAGAGAAATGGAAAAGTTACTCAAAGATCACATAAGAGTTCCAGCACTAGAATCTTGAGAGGCACCCTGGCTTAGACAAATAAAAGATTTGTCAAGTAATAGCTTGTTTTGTATTATATTCCACTAAACATTGAGTAATACTCGGTTGGAATATGATAATAAAAAGCTTGTACTCTTTAACTCATGTAAAACGATGTATTAAGAATTAATCTTACGTTGTTGTTATGAATCATGGCTACTGTATGATAGGGATTTATTTTATGCCATGGTTGCGGTTATCTTATATCTATACATAACGTGGTCTCACCTTACCTACTTGTTGGGATCATGGAGTGTCATAATTTTCCCTTGAATGAAACTTCATATACATTTTATTCCCTGTGACTTTCAGGAAACAATGACAATTGTTGATCAAGGGATGAGTGTGGAGGAAATTGAGCGGGTTATAGCCAAACGAGTGGCTAATGCTATCGAGGCTATTGCTATTTATGAGACAAAAACCAACATGGCCCGTAAGTTAATAAGCCAGACCGAACAACAAGAATGCAAGGTAACAGGGAAGCTAATACAACAAGTAGAAAGTGGGAAGTAACCACAATGTGGAAAATGTAACTATAAAGGGCGGGAATTGCAAGAAGGTTGACCACATGACCCGGGAGTGTAGGAATCCTACTGCTGCTAGGAATCAATGAACTCACACCTGTTGTAAGTGTGGAAGTCTGAGACACTTCAAGAGTAAGTGTCCAATAGTGAAGTTTTAGAAACGTGTAAACAAAAAGATCAGCACTCTTTCCGAACGCCAGGCTGAGAACAAGAGGAAGTTGAATAACACTTCCAAGGACAATCAGAACCAACAACAGCCGAACAAGAGGCAAAATACTGGCAAAGCTTATGTTGCAAGGGCAAAGGGGATAAGAAATCTTACGGCTGGTCAAGCCATTGTGTCCTAAATGCGACGTATCATCATTAATGGTCCATGCCCTGCATTCGAAATGCCACAGGTGCAACATAGTAGGCTATCTGGTACGTAACTGTAGGAGACCTACAAATGAAAATACTACTAACAACCAAAGAGGCACGGGGACAAGTCAGAAGGTTAATTACTATGAATTGGGAATCATGGCAGCTAACAATAGGGATTGTTCTATAGCGAAAGAACCAAGTCATAAAAACAAATTGGAAGGAACCCAGAGCACATGAAGTGGTGGCATACCTTAATAGGAGAGAGAGGAGAAACGATCAAAACCCTAACAACATAAAGGAAAAAGATCGAAGATTAAAATAGAAAGTTTGCGTCGCCTGCCTACAAACCCTAAGTAAGAGCGTTCTAAAACTTTCTTTCCTTAGGAAGTTCACTTGTATTTTCCCTAAATATTAGTTTGTATGTATGATTTCAAATTATCTATCAATTATCGTATAGTGATAATTGAGTCATATTAACTAGGTTCCTTATTTACTCTCAAACTACACTTACAAAATCATGAAATTATAAATGCAATTTTTGACAAAAAGATCAATGCATCGTTAAGTCCTCAATTATACTTATGCCTGATCAACTATGTATAGAATCAGGAAGGTACCATGCCATGTGCAGATAGTAGTCACTTCGAAAAATCCTCTAAGGCAATAATTTTTCTACTTATAATATCATGTTTTGTAATGCTATTCATGGAACTCGTTTACTTTTGTGAAAACGAATAGTGACATATCAAACAAAGCATACCTTCACATAGTCATTACTAAAAATTTGGCATCATCTATACCAAATCCTAATGCCGAGAAGTCAAGACACATCACTGTCGCCCTAGGACAATCGCTATCAAATTTACTCGCCAATTAGAGAATTTACTAAATCACTCGCATGTCAACATAAAACTTAATGCCTATAGAACTTGGTAGTTTCGATGCTATAATCGGTATGGATTGGTTGGCGAAGTACCAAGCGGTCATTAAGATTGTTCGCACCCTGAAAATAAAACCTTAATCATACAAGGTGATGGAAGGTTAATCAGGAAATGTGACACGATAAACATCATTACGTGCACAAAAGCGCAGAAGTACATGGAAAGAGGATTTACTATGTTTTTGGCACATGTCACTGCAAAAGAGGTTGAAGAAACTCCCTCCGTGTTTGTATGGGGTGAGGGGGGGGGGGGAGAAGAAGCGACTTGAGGAATAGTACCATAGTTCAAGACTTTTTCTGAAGTATTCTTGAAGACATGCCGGGTCTTCCTCCGACTCGATCAGTGGATTTTTCAAAATTGATTTGGTACCACTAGTTGGCTGCACCTGTAGCACGGGCACATATCGATTAGCGCCTTCCGAGATGGAAAAATTATCTGTAGCAACTGAAAGAACTGTCCGAAAAAGGCATTTATTAAACCCAGTTTCCTCACCTGTGAATCTCCGTCTTGTTTTCAAGAAGAAAGAACGGATCAATCCCGATGTGCATTGATTACGCGGAATGAATAAACTAACAGTTGTAAGAACCTTTAATGCCGCTCCCAAAATTGATGATATATTTGATCACTTCCAAGGGTCGAGTGTCTACTCGAAAATTCGACCTAATGTCAGTTTATTCTCCACCAAATGAGATGGTACGAGAAGAATACATACCGAAGACTTCCTTCAGGAACAGGTACGATAATGTCATAACGATATCAAGTTATGCCGTTTGGTTTAAGTAAAACGCGCACATCCATTCTTTTTTATGGACCTCATAGGAACCGAAGTGTGCAAACCTAATCCTGGACAAATTCAGTAATTGCTTTATTGATGATATTTGATCTATTCAATAGAACAAGAGCACGAGAGCATCTGAAGATAATATGGAGTTGTTGAAGAACAGATGAGTTGTATTCAAAATTTTTCCAATGTGAATTTTGTGATCCCAAAGTACAATCCCTCGGTCTACGTGAACGATAGTGAAGGAATTCATATGGATCCATCCCAAGATTGAATCCATAAAGATTGTACATCTTCCTAAGTCACCAACTGAGATACTCAATTTTTAGGTAAATTATTATCCCCGCTCTTGCTGTACTATCGAAGATTCATTGAAGATGGTTTTTCAAGAATCGCAAACCCAATGACTAAGCTCACTCAAAAGAAGGTCAAGTTTGAGAGGGGCAATAAACAAGAAGCAGCTTTTCAACTGTTGAAGCAAAAGTTGTGCAGTGCACCAATCCTTGCATTACCTGAAGGAAGCAAAGATTTCATCGCATACTGCGACGCTTCAAAGAAGGGTTTGGGCGCTGTGTTGATGCAAAGAGAAAAGGTGATTTCTTATGCATCACGCCAGCTAAAAATTCATGAGAAGAACTATACGACTCATGATTTAGAACTTGGTGCAGTGGTGTTCGCTCTCAAGATCTGGAGACATTATTTATATGGAACTAAGTATACGGTGTTCACCGATCACAAGAGTTTGCAACACATTTTAGATCAAAAAGAGTTGAACATGAGGCAACGCCGATGGTTAGAGTTGCTAAGTGATTACGATTGCGATATTCGTTATCACCCGGGGAGGCAATGTCGTTGCCTGAATGCTTTGACAGTAAAGAGAACGATAACCACCGATAAAGAGTTCGAAGCCTTAGTCATGACTATTATCTTGGATCATCCAAACCAAAAAAGATCTTGAAATGCTCAGACTGAAGCACGAAAACCAGTAAACATTAAAAGGAAGACGTTTAGGTGTTGAATGTTGATTGAAATTGCTAATTTTCCAGAAGCGATTAGAGAACAAAAGTTGGAGCCACGTGCGGATGGAACCCTATGCCTCAATGGCAGAAGTTGGCTACCTTGTTATGGAGATTTAAGGACTGTAATCATGCACGAGTCCCACAAATCAAAGTACTCTATACATCCGGTTCTGACAAAATGTAACCAAGGACATGAAGAACTATATTGGTGTCCTAACATGAACAGCCGACATAGTGCCACATATTTAGCAGAGTGTTTACCTGTCTAAGGTCAAGGCAAACTCAAAGGCCATTCAGATTGTTGGTACAAGCCAAGATACCCGATGGAAATTGGGACAACATCACCATGGATTTTATACTAACGTTCCTAAGATTCGTCGCAAGGCTACGACAAATTTGGGAGATTGTTTACACCGATACTCCTAAGTCCGCGATGCTTCACACCGATGGAGAGAGACCGATTTCCTTTTGATAAACTGGTCAGAGATGTACCTGAAGGAGGTAGTCTCGATACATGGAAGACTATGGACCTCAATCATTTGTTGATCGCGACCCTAGATACTCAATAGTCCAATTTCTAGAGTCCCACTTCAGAACGCTTTGGTACCAATTTTGGATATAGTACTAACTAACTGCGTACCATCCACAAACAGACGGTCAAAGCGAGAGGACCATTCAAACTCTCGATGATATGCTGCTTGCTTGTGCAATCGACTTCGGAAAGGATTGGGTTAACCATTTGCCATTATTCAAGTTCTCATATAACAATAGCTAATCACAGCAAGCATTCAAGCCGCACCATTCGAAAGCACTTTTATGGTCGAAAGTGACGTTTCACTAAAAGCTGTTATGATGGATTGAAGTTGGGAACTCAAATACTCGTATCCAGAACTAATTACAAGATACCACTGAGAAAATCCTCCAGATCAAGCAAAGGATGACAAGCCGCTCATGATCGACAGAAGATTACGCCTAACTTGAAGCCGTAAACCAATGGAATTCCAAGTCGGGATAAAAGTTATGGCTCAAGGTTTCACCTTAAGAAAATGGGTCTTAACATTTGCAAACAGGGAAGGTTAAAACCCTAGGTATGTTGGACCCTTCCAAGGGTAGAAAAGGTTTAGAGAAGTTGCTTACAAGCACGAGCCTTCCAAAAAAAAAAAAAAAAAAGAAAAAAAAAAAAAAAAAAAGAGCTGAGCAGAGTTCAATACCTTCCATGTGTCCAACCGTGAAAAAAAGTGTCATGCCGACGGTAAGCATTTTACGTAACCAATAAAAATAAATTATGAAAAGTTATAAATTATAATCTTAATAATTATATAACACTTGATTGATGTAAACTTTTATTTGTTTGGTGTCCGTTTACGTTGAATGATGATTTTTATTTTACGCGATTTAACTATAGAATAATAACTAAAAGTAAACGCGCAAAAGCCTAAAATAAATAATGGAATAAATGAAATCGTAAATGACCTGAAAATGAGAAATGTTACACATACATACATTGTGGGGAACATACAATGATTTAAATGGTCATACACACTTTACAAAACTTTGGTTCAACATTTATACTTACAAAAACCTATGAACTCACCAACTTTATGTTGACACTTTTTAAGCATGTTTTTCTCAGGTGAATTAGATGCTTGGCTTATATGATCTGCACTGGAGTCTAAATGTAACATTCCATATTTTCAGATCTTTTACGACGTCATCTATTTTACTAATTATTTATTTTTCTTTCTCGTACGCGTTTACTTTTATTTTTAATAGTTAAGTTAAATCGCAGTAAGTAAAAATATCGTTTAGACGTAAAAACGACACCGAACAAATAATGTTTACATCAAGCAAGTGGTTAAGTAATTATTTTGAGTTATCTTATTAACTTAATTGTTTTGACTAGGAAGAGTTATATATCGGTTCGGAAAAATGTTACGTTTATCGCATGAGAATTACGTTTAAGCATTCCCGGAACCGACCAAAAGCTATTCTGCGCTTCGCAAATACCCACATTTATAACAAACACAACCCAATACAAAAAAACTACTAAAATATATCATGATATAATCATATACATAGCCGAAATTATAGCCATTTATAACAAGAGATACAAGATCACTCTTCCACTTGTGTCAAATGTGCAACATACCTATTAAACCACACCATACATTCTAATTGACACAAAAGACCCATCCCTAAGACCATAACCTTGTCACTTTGACTTAGAACCAAGACCATAGACCCTCCCTAAGAACCATACCTTGTCTCCTTACTAATACCTTCCATAATATACATTCCATTACTAAAATAGATAACTCTATACTACCACACTTTATAGAAAATCAGATTTCTTCCCTTTTTCTCTTTATATTGCTTCGGCAATAAATCACCACAAAGACACAACCATACAAACTTTTTCTACATCATTTCACCACACTCTTGAATAACTTAACAAATATTATACCACAACGTATTTTGAAGCCGTTGATTAATTATTTGCAAGTAAATAAATCAAGAAAAAGCAAGATTAGGATTTTCTTGAGAAAACTAAGGTTTCTTAAGTGCAAGCTTTGGATTTTCAAGTCTAAACAAGGGATTAGCACATATTTTGTCATATCCTACTTCACCTCATTTAAGGTTATCTTAAACTCTTAACTTTTCATTTATATTAATATATAGCATATGTGAGTATTTAATATTGACATCACCATTAGAGACATAGTTTAACTTTAAACCTGGAATTTTTCTTGTAAAATATATTTTGTGAACTTATACCATGTTTAATGTTAGTTAAAATGAAGTTATAAATGGATACCTAGAACTTATACAATCTTAATTAAGCTTAAAAGTCTAAAGTGGTAAAACATAAAAAACTAGGTCAAAAATAGACTTATGAATGTTAGTTAAACATTCCTTACCCAAAGGTGTCTTAAAAAAAAATAGAGTGGATGTTGTGGTAAGGTGTGAGCTCTTATTTTATATTTTTATAAGATAATACATTTCATGACGATTCCAAAAAAGTAAGAAACTTGTCAAACGGATAAATAACGAAAAAGTTATGCTAAAACAAGTTATACGCTATTAAACGGAGTCATAAAAGAACTTTTATAAAAACATTTTATAAAAATTGTATAAACAGCAAGTATTGATATTTTTAACAAATAATACATATTTTTGGGATTCCAAAATGATAAATCGTAATTTTTTCAATTAATAACGCAACCCGAGGTTTTTATGAAATTTCGCAAGTAAAAACGACAATTAATACTTTTATAAAACTATTTTTATAAAAGTTACTATTCATGACAGAAAGTTATATTTCGTAAACCTCAAAAAAATATAGAACTTTCAAAAACGAGAACGTCCTCGAAAGAATCGTTAAAAACGGAGCTATAACGAATAAAAATACACATTTACGGTTTTTAACGACGAAGAATACGATGTAAATAAAGTCACGTCTGATGTGAACGAAGTAAAAGTTACTGGTCACACAATGGGACAAAATATTGAAAATAGTCACTTGAACATAACTCGTCCTAATAACGAAAAAATGGGACATAAGAAACGTCAAAATCTGGCTTAAAACCAAAAGTTTATGCTAGTTTTACTAAAAACTGAAATTATTAAGAAATTTTACTATTAAACGTAATTTTACCAAAACCATTAGTTGGTGATTGAACTATATAGAATTATTTGTGGTTATCAAAGTACTATATTACTAGGGAGTTTCATAATGAGGCCTCTTCGGGGTGGCGTATCGACGAGTTGTTGGATTTACGATTTAAAAAGTGTCCTAGCCTCTCATACGTTCACTACACGACCTCTTAATTAAGGAGTAGCCCGAAACCGATAGTATATATGAGCAAATACGACCTATAATAATCAAGAGTGTTAATACTTTATACGACCTATATTGGATTAGGTTGCATTCCGTCATTCCCGAACATTTCTATCGTTGAATACTTGTTGATTTCATTCCCTCAAGGTAGGTCTGTAGCCCCCCTTTTTCTACTACTGTTTTATTTTAAATTCGAGAGATTACATGCTTGAAAGTCCTTTGACACATGTTTCAAAAACTGTATGCTATTTCCTGATTACATATTTGCCTAAGTAACCCTTCTTGCCACGAAGCCCCTTTTATCATGAACCGTCAAATTACCTCTGGGTATACGCAAGTTTTTGTTATGGATAGATCAATCGGGACTGTCCATCCCCTCTAGGCTGTGGTTTCTAGTTGACCATATGATCGCATAACATCGAAGAAAATTCGTAGGATGTTTGGCAACATCTATATGAAAAATTCGTATGATGTTATTTATGTAACGAATGATCTGTATCCGTGTTGGGGCACGAAACCTCAAGTACTTAGGTTTGATTACAGTATTATTACGTAAAGGTTCGTTTTCATGAGCTTAGGGCAATAATACCTTTTTTGGACTATTGAATGTTTTCCATAGTCTACTATATACTTCGATCTGTGGTCCACGCTATTCCTGATAAACCTGATGATTTCACTCAACAATTTTTTGACGTTTTATAGCAATTTTTAAATCTCAGGTGCTGAGGCATAAGCATGGATGGGAGCCATACGGATATCTATTAGAGGGATTCTGATTTCATAAATTCACTTGACACTTTTTGTCTTATAAAATCTTAATGTCTTTTTATCCCCGCGGGGGGGGGGGGGGGGGGGGGGGGGGGGAAAAACTAATGGGACCCAACGTGAAAACCTCTGATCTTTTTAATAACATTGAATGAATCTTATTTTAACGTCATTTAAGGTCGTTTTCTCTATATCTAATTTTTGTACTTTGACGCTAGCACCCCATTGTTACCCTTTACCGCTGCGACCGATGCTATTGGGGGTAGTACAGATGGTACCACGAGCCAATGTTATAGGGAACTGGGACATTTTCCAAAACCTAGATCAATAACCACAAAGAAAAGAATTTTCTTTATCCTTCATTATTAAAATACAGAATCCTTCATGCGCATATCCGATATCGCGCGCGGCAACTCCCTGAAGCCTTACTTACTTTTGTGATGTCATTATTGCATTATATATAATCTTATATATACATAATACTTGGTTTAAATTCAATCTCTTACGTCTATCTTTTGATATATCATTACCAATTTCTATCGGTCAATTATATATCCTGATTAATTCATAATTATTTACATCATCCTTCTATTTCCTCTTCTTCATTATTATCATATGCCATGACTCTGCATACTTTACTATTTCTTAACGAATTGTGTACTGAGCGTGGCCAGAATCATGCCGCCTAGGAGATTTAAGAAGAAATCTGTTAAGAGGATAGTGGAAAAGCGTGTGGCCAAAGCTATTGAAGAATATGAAAAGACAAGAACTGACTCAAACAATGCTGGTGGATCTGGATTAGCAAATACTGGAGGGACTGTTGCACCAGAGATGCATGGATGCTCGTATAAGACATTTACGAACGGCAAACCTCACTCTTTCAACGGGACTGAAGGTGTAGTCTGACTGAAACTTGGTTTCGAAAAGATGGAGCAGGTGTTTGAGATTTGCAAATGTGCTGAAGATGACAAAGTGAAGTTTGCTATGTGCACGTTCCATGGGTCGTGCTCTGACCTGGTGGAACGGAAAATGTCAAACTTTGGGACTTGCTAATGCTAATCAGATTCCCTAGCAACGTAAAAGCTATTGATTACTACGAATACTGCCCACAACTGAAGATCCAAAGGATGGAGCAAGAGCATTGGACTTTGACTTTGAACGGAAATGACATCGAGCTACAACAATCGCTCCACGAACTGGTTTTGATGTGTCCTGAGTTGGTTCAAACTGAAAAGAAAAAGATTGAAAAGTACATTCGAGGATTTCCCGAGGGACTCAAAGGAAATGTTACTTCTTCAAAGCCTGCGACTTTGCATGATGCAATTAACATGGCTCGAGAACTGATTGAACAAGGGGTTCCATCTAAGGCATTAAGGAAGCTGGATGATAGCAATAAAAGGAAGTGGGAAGACCAACAAGGGAACAACCATCACCAGCAGCAAAACCGAAGACAAGAAGCTGCTAAGGTTTATGTGGCAGCCCCAGCTAAGGGTAGAGGCTACGCTGGGAACTTACCATGGTGCAATAGGTGCAAGGCAAATCATCAGCCAGGTCCGTGTCCTCCTAGGTGTGGTAAATGTCACAATCTTGGTCACCAGGAAGGGGATTGTCGAACTAGGATTCCTATAGTGGGGTGAAGCCAATTCGCTGCAAAGTGGACATGCTTGGTTGTGGGGAATCAAGGGCAACTACAGGAGTGATTTCCCGGAGTTAAAGAACCGAAACTAAGGAAACCAAGTTAAAGGTACTGAAGCACGTGAATGGTGCATGCCTTAGTAGGAGGAGAAACCAAGTCAAACTTTAACAACATGGAGTATGATTATCAATGCTTAGACTATAATCCCTTTAGGAATCTCGCTTAAATTTCTTTGAACAATCGTCATAAATTTCTTTTGTACTTTTGCTTAAATTTCTGTTGTACCGAATGATTTCGAATTATCTATCAAAGTAATGTATTGTGAAAACTTCGTCACCTTACTATATAAATAAATAAATAAATAAATAAATAAATAAAAAAACGTCACTAATTTTGAACGCTCAAGTTAAAGTCATGCAAACGAGTTACTAAGCATGGTAACGAAATATTCAAAAGACATAAATGAAAATAACAAATAAATTTGTTGCCACAACATCCGTTTATTATCTTAGAAATAAGATTACATAAGGACATAAAGGAAATACAAGTTTTATTTCAACCCTCCCCTAACCATAATATCTAGTCCTTCAAGCATAGATCCACGCCAATAGCAAGGATAATGACCGGCACGAGAATTGCTAGAATAAAGGCCAAATACTGAAATCCTTCTTCGTATGGGAAGTAGGCAAGATAAATGCCGAGTGCTATCGCGGTCGCCATCGCCAAGATCGTGATGATGTGCAACATTTTTGAGGATTGGATAAGAGAAAATGTAAGTGAAAGATTAAGTGTTGTATGAAGAAATGGAGGAGAAAATTTTGTATAAAAAGGGGGAAAGTAACCGTTGGGGGTTACTGTTCGGTTACTGTTCACCGACCGTTGGGGCACTGTTCATATAAAAAAAAATAATAATAATAATAATAATAATAATAATAATAATAATCTACACCTCTTCATCAACATTATTCCGGAAGAAATATCCGCATCTTTTTCTCCGAACCCGTACTTTCCTCAAGTGCCGCAACTTGAGCCTTGAGGACAAGGCTCTTCTAACCGGAGGAGACTGTAACATTCCATATTTTCAGGTCTTTTACGACGTCATCTATTTTACTAATTATTTATTTTTCTTTCTCGTACGCGTTTACTTTTATTTTTAATAGTTAAGTTAAATCGCGTAAGTTAAAAATTATCGTTTAGCGTAAACGGACACCGAACAAATAAATGTTTACATCAAGCAAGTGTTAAGTAATTATTTTGAGTATAATTATTAACTTTGTTTATTTTATTTTTATCGGTTACGTAAAATGTTACGTTTCGCGATAAATTACGTTTAAGCATTCCCGGAACCACCAAAACTTTTCTGCGCTTCAGCAAATACCCACATTTATACCCAATACATAAAAACTACAAAAATATATCATGTATATCATATACATGCCGAAATTATAGCCATTTATACCAAGAGATACAAGAAACTCTTCCACTTTGGTCAAATGTGCAACATACCTCATTAAAACACATTTAACCTGTTAATTGAACCAAAGACCCATCCCTAAGACCATACCTTGTCTCTTTGTACTTAGACCAAGGCATAGACCATCCCCTAAGACCAACCTTGTCTCACTTGACTAAAGCCTTCCTTTAAGACATGCATTACTAGAAGAGTATAACTCATATACTTCCACACTGATAAATAATCAAGATTTTCTTCCCTTTTTCTCTCTATATTGCTTCGGCAATAAATCACCACAAAGACACAACCATACAAACTTTTCTACTTCATTTCACACACTCTTGTATAACATATCTAAGATACCTCAAAGTATTTTGAAGCCTTGATTAATTATTTGCAAGTAATAATCAAGAAAAAGCAAGATTAGGATTTTCTTGAGAAAAACTGGGTTTTTAAGTGCTTAAGCTTGGATTTTTAAAGTCTAAACATAGGGGTTAGCACATATTTGTCATATCCTAATCACCTCATTCAGGTTATCTTAACTTTAACTCTTTCAATTTATATGATTATATGCATATGTGAGATTTTATATAGTGTAAATCACATTAGGACATGTTTTAACTTGGTAAAATTGGAATTTTATTGTAAATATAGTTTGTGAAGCTTTCACATGTTTTATGGTTTGTAATATGAAGAATTATAAATGGATACTAAGTATTTACAATCTTATAAGTATGCTTTTAAAAGTTCTAGAGTGGTAAACATAATAAAACTAGGTCAAAAATGGACTTATGAATGTTAGTTAAACATTCTGTCCCAAAGTGTCTTAAAAATATACTTATTTTATATTTTTATAAGATAATACATTTCATGACGATTCCAAAAAAAGTTAAGAAAACTTGTCTCCAATCGGATAAATACCGAAAATTTATGGCTAAAACAGTTAATACGCTATTAAACGGGAGTTCATAAAAGAACTTTTATAAACACATTTTATAAAACTTCTTTGTATTATAACAGCATAGTATTGATATTTTTAACAATTTAATACATATTTTTGGGATTCCAAAATGATAAGAATCGTAATTTTCAATAATAACGATAACGAGTTATGAATTTCGCAAGATTTACGATCAATTAATACTTTTATAAAACTATTTTTATATAAAGTTTACTATTCATGACATAAAGTTAATTTCGTGAAACCTCAAAAACTATGGAAACTTTCAAAAGGAGAACGTCCTCGAAAGGAATCGTTAAAAACGGGCTATAACAGAAATAAAATACGACTTTACTGGGTTTTCGACGAGAATACAGAATGTAAATAAAAGTCACGTTGATGGTGGAACAGTAAAAGTTTTTTTTTTTAACTGTTCACCAGAGGGTCAAAATATTGAAAATGTCAAGTTATGATAACTCGTCCTAATACGAAAACTGGGCATAAGAAACGTCAAAATGGGCTTAAACGCAAAGTTAGGCTAGTTTTACTAAAAACGGATATTATAATACATTTTTACCTTATTAAAGTATTTTTAACCAAAACCATTAGTGGGTGATTGAGCTATTTAGAATTATTTGTGGTTATCAATAGTACTATATTACTAGGGAGTTTCATTAATGATGGCCTCTTCGGGGTGGCGTTATCGACGACGGTTTGTTGGTTTACGATTTAACGTGTCCTAGGCTCCTCATACGTTCATACATCGGACCTCTTATTATGTTAGCTTCGAACGTTAGTATGATGGAGCAATACGGACCTTAATTAATCAATGTGTTTAGTACTTAATACGACCTATATTGGATTAGGTTTGCATTACGTCATTTCCGTAACGATTTTCTATCGTGAATACTTGGTGATTACCATTTCCATCATGGTGAGTTCGTAGCCCTTTTTCTTACTACTTGTTTTATTAAATTCGGTGAGAGATTACAAGCGTGATTTCTTTGGACACACAGTGTTTTCAAAAACTGTATGCCTATTCCTGATTACATTATTGCCTAAGTACCTAATGCTCTAAGTCCCCTTTTTTCATGAAAACGTCAATAACCTCTGGGTTTACGTTAGTGTTTATGGATAGATCTATCGGGTTGGACATCCCCGTCTAGGCTGTGGTTTCTATGTTGCACCAATGACGCTTTTAACATTTACGAAGAAACTTTTCGTAGGATGTTTGGCAACATTCTTATTTGAGAAAATTCGTATGGATGTTTTTGTAACAGCTGTATCCGTGTTTGGGGCCAAACTCAAGTACTTGGTTTGATTTACAGTTTTATTACGTTAAGGCTTCGGTAGTCATGAGCTAATAGGGCAATATTAGCCAGTTTTTGGGACTATTGAATGTAGTTTTCATAGTTACTATTACTTCGATCTTGTGGTCCTCGCTATTTCCTGATAAAACCTATGATTCACTCAATCAATTTTGTTGATCGTTTTTTAGCATGTTTTAATCTCAGGGGCTGAGGCATAAGCTTGGATGGGAGCATGACGGATATCTTTTAGGGGAATATATGATTTCTTATAATTCAATGAAACTTTTGTCTTATAAATCTTATGTCTTTTTATCAAACTATGGGAACACCAACGTGAAAACTTGATCTTTTGTAATATAATGTGAATGAATTCTAATTTTTAAACGTCCAATTTAGGTCGTTTTCTAATATCTTTAATTTGTGTACTTTGACCGTAGCACCCCATTGTTACCTTTTCCGCTGCGACGATTTTGGGGGTGTTACAGATGGGTACCAGAGCTCCAAGGTTATAGAGAACTGGGATCATTTTCACAAACCTTAGTCTTAACCACCAGTTTAAGATTTTTCTTTCCTTCACATTTTTAAAATAAGAATCCTTCATCTGTTATCCGATATCCTGCGCGCGCCAACTCCTGATCCTTACTTACTTTTGTGATTGTAATTATTGCATCTATATGTTAACTTATATATATACATAATACTTGTTTAAATTCCAATCTCTAGTCTATCTTTTGGATATATCATTACCATTTTCTATCGGTACAATTATACTATCTGATTAATCATAATTATTTACATATTCTTACTATTTCCTCTTCTCCATTATTATCATATGCCATGACTCTGCATACCTCTACAAATTCTTAACGAATTGGGTACTTGCGTGGCCAGAATCATGCCGCCTAGGAGATTTAAGAAGAAATCTGTTAAGAGGATAGTGGGAAAGCGTGTGGCAAAGCTATTTGAAGAATATGAAAAGACAAGACTGACTCAAACAATGTGGTGGATCTGGATTAGCAATACTGGAGGGATGTTGCACCAGAGAATGCAATGGTTTTGCCTCGTATGTATAAGACATTTACGAACGGCAAACCTCACTCTTACAACGGGATGAAGGTGTAGTCGGGGATGATGTTGGTTCGAAAAAGATGGAGCAGGTGTTTGAGATTTGCAAATGTTTTGCTGAAGATGACATGTGAAGTTTGCTATGTGCACGTTCGACGGGTCCGTGCTCTTGACTGGTGGAACGGGAAATGTTCAAACTTTGGGACTTGCCTAATGATAATCAGATCCCTGGCAGCAACGTATAAAAAGCTATGAGGACTACTGAATAATGCCCAGCAACTGTAATCCAAAGGATGGAGCACGAGCTTTGGATTTGACCTTTGAAAGTGGGAGATGACATCGAGGCAACAACAATGCTTCCACGAACTGGTTTTGATGTCGTCCTGAGTAAGGTGTTGTCAATGAAAAGAAAAAGATTGAAAAAGTACATTCTGTACGGATTTCCGAGGGAATCAAGGAAATGTTACTTCTTCAAAGCTGCGTATTTGCATGATGCAATTAACATGGCTCGAGAACTGATTTTGAACAAGGGGTTCAGGCTAAGGCAGTATGGATCGATGATAGCATAAAAAGGAAGTGGGAAGACAAAACAAGGGCAACAACTCTTCACCAGCGAGTGTAGCAAAACCGAGACAAGAAGCTGTAAGGTTTTATGGTGCAAGCCCCAGCTATGGGTAAGAGCTTCGCTGGAACTTACCATGTGCAAATGGGTGCAAGGCACATCATAGCAGGTCGTGTCCTCCTAGGTGTTGGTAAATGTTAACAAAGATTTAAGTCACAGGAAGGGGATTAGTGTCGAACTAGGATTCCTTAGCGGGAGGCAATTCGCTGCAAAATGTGACATTGCTGTTGGGTGTGGGAATCAATAGGGCACTACAGGTGTGATTGCCCGGAGTAAAGAACCGAAAACTATAAGGAAAACCAGTTAAGGTACTGAAGCACGTGGTATGGTGCGATGCCTTAGTAGGAGGATGAAACCAATCAATACTTTGAACAACAGTGGAGGCATGATATCAATGCTTTAGGACTTTATCCCTTTAGGACTTCTGCTTAATTTCTTTTGGAATTTCGTCTTAGATTTCTTTTGTACTTTTGCTTAAATTTCTGTTGTACCGAATGATTTCGAATTAGTCATATCAAGTAATGTATTGTGAAAACTTCGTCACCTTACTATAAAATAAATATAATAAATAAATAAATAAATAAAAAAACGTCACTAATTTTGAACGCTCAAGTTAAAGTCATGCAAACGCATAGTACTAGCATTGTTAACGAAATTTCAAAAGACATAATGAAAATAAACAAATAAATTTGCTGCACTAACATCCGTTTATTATCTTAGAAATAGATTACAATAAGGACATAAGGGAAATACAAGTTTTATTTTCCCCAAAAATGAAAAATCCCCCCTCCCCCTAACCATAATATCTTAGTCCTTCAAGCTTAGATCACGCCAATAGCAAGGATAATGACGGCACAAGAGATTGCTTAGACTGTAAGGCACAAATAATGATCCCTTTTTCGTATGGATAGTAGGCAAGATAAATGCCGAGTGAGATCGCAGTCGCCTCGCCAAGATCGTGATGATGTGCAACATTTTGAGGAATTGGATAAGAGAAAAATGTAAGTGAAGATTTAAGTGTTGTATGAAGAAATGGAGGAGAAAATTTTGTATAAAAAGGGGGAAAGTAACCGTTGGGGGTTACTGTTCGGTTACTGTTCACCAACCGTTGGGGCACTGTTCATATAAAAAAAAAAAAAATAATAATAATAATAATAATAATAATAATACTAATAATTATTATCTACACCTCTTCATCAATATTATTCCGGAAGAAATATCCGCATCTTTTTTCTCCGAACCCGTACTTTCCTCAAGTGCCGCAACTTGAGCCTTGAGGACAAGGCTCTTCTAACCGGAGGAGACTGTAACATTCCGTATTTTCAGGTCTTTTACGACGTCATCTATTTTACTAATTATTTATTTTTCTTTCTCGTACGCGTTTACTTTTATTTTTTAATAGTAGTTAAATCGCGTTAAGTTAAGAATAACGTTTTAGCGTAAACGGACATACGAACACTCAATGTTTACCATCAAGCCAAGGTTTTAAGTAATTATTTGAGTATTAATTATTAACTTTGTGTATTTTATTTTCATCGGTTATCGTAAATGTTACGTTTCGCGATAAATTACGTTTAAGCATTCCCGGAACCACCAAAACTTTTCTGCGCTTCAGCAAATACCCACATTTATACCCAATACATAAAAACTACAAAAATATATCATGTATATCATATACATGCCGAAATTATAGCCATTTATACCAAGAGATACAAGAAACTCTTCCACTTTGGTCAAATGTGCAACATACCTCATTAAAACCACACCATGCCATGTCTAATTGACCAAAGACCCATCCCTAAGACCATACCTTGTCTCTTTGACTTAGACCAAGACCATAGACCATCCCTAAGACCATACCTTGTCTCCTTGACTAAGACTTCCATATATACATGCATTACTAGAAAGAGATAACTCATATACTTCCACACTTGATAAAAATCAAGATTTTCTTCCCTTTTTCTCTCTATATTGCTTCGGCAATAAATCACCACAAAGACACAACCATACAAACTTTTCTACTTCATTTCACACACTCTTGTATAACATATCTAAGATACCTCAAAGTTATTTTGAGCTTGATTAATTATTTTTTGCCCAAGTAAAAAAAAAAAGTAATAATCTAAGAAAAGCAAAGATTAGGATTTTCTGAGAAACTAGAGTTTCTTAAGTGCAAGCTGGATTTTAATAGTCTAAACAAGGGGGTTTAGCACATATTTGTCATCATCCCTAAATCCATCTTAAGTTATCTTAAACTTCTTAACTTTTCATTTATATGATTATATGCATATGTGATATTTATATAGTGAAATCACCATTAGGACATGTTTAACTTGTAAACTTGGAATTTTCTTGTAAATATAGTTTTGTGAACTTATACACATGTTTTATGGTTAGTAATATGAAGTTATAAATGGATACCTAAGTATTTTACAATCTTAATTAAGCTTAAAAAGTCTAAAGTGGTAAAACATAAAAACTAGGTCAAAAATAGACTTATGAATGTTAGTTAAACATTCTGTCCCAAAGTGTCTTAAAAATATACTTATTTTATATTTTTATAAGATAATACATTTCACGACGATTCCGAAAAAGTAAGAAACTTGTCAAACGGATAAATAACAAAAAAGTTATGCTAAAACAAGTTATGCGCTATTAAACGGAGTCATAAAAGAACTTTTTAAAACATTTGATAAAAATTGTGAATTTATAAACAGCAACTGTGATTATTTTTAACAATTAAATCATATTTTTGGGATTCCAAAATGATAAGAATCGTAATTTTTCAATTAATAACGAACGAGTTATGAATTTCGCAAGTTTACGACAATTAATACTTTTATAAAAGTTACTATTCATGACAGAAAGTTATATTTTTGTAAACCTCATAAAATTATAGAACTTTCAAAAATGAGAACGTCCTCGAAAGAATCATTAAAAAACGGAGCTATAACGAATACAAAACGACATTTAACGGGTTTGACGACGGTCGCATACGATGTAAATAAAAAGTCAGTCTGATGTGAACAATAAAAGTTAATGTTCACCAGGAGAGGGTCAAAATATTGAAATGTAAACTTATGATAACTCGTCCTAATAGAAAAAAAATTCGGCTATAAGAAACGTCAAAATGGGCTTAAAACGAATAGTTTATGCTTAGGTTTTACTAAACGGAAATTAGAAACATTTTAACTTATTAAACTTTATTTTTACCAAAAACATTAGTGGTGATTGAAGCTATATTGATTAGTTTGTGGTTATCAAAAGTACTATATTTACTAGGGAGTTTCATAATGAGGCCTCTTCGGTGGTGACGTATCGACGTAAGTTTGTTGATTTGCGATTTAAAGTGTCCTGCTCTCATACGTTCACTACACGGACCTCTTAATTATGATAGCCGCGAAACGATAGTAGATGAAGCAATAGACCATTAATTATTCATAAGTGCTTTAGGACTTATACGACCTTATATTGATTAGGTTGCATTCCGTACATTTCCGTGAACGCCTTTTCTATCGTGAATACTTGTTGATTTCCATTCCTCAAGGTGAGTTCGTAGCCCTTTTATACTACTTGTTTTATTATAATTGGGGGAGATTACATGCTTGAATTTCTTTGGACACAAGTGTTTTAAATGTATGCTATTTCCTGATTACATTAGTGCCTAAGTACCCTATCTGCACTAAGTCCCCTATTTATCATGAACCGTCATTACCCTGCTGGGTATACGCTAGTGGTATGGATAGAGCTATTGGACTGACCATCCCCGTTAGGCTGTGGTTTCTAGTTGTCCTATTGTCGCATTTACATCTCGAAGAAAATTCGTAGGATGTTTCTGGCAACAATCTGTATTGAGAAAATTCGTTAGGAGTTTTTGTAACATCTGTATCGTTGTTGTTGGGGCACAAACCTCAAGTACTAGTACTGGTTTGATTACAGTTTATTACGTTAAGGTTCGGTGTCATGAGCTTAGGGCAATAATACCTGTTTTTGGACTATTGAATGTGTTTCATAGTCTACTATTACTTCGATCTTGTGGTCCACGCTATTTCCTGATAAACCTATGAATTCACTCAACAATTTTGTTGACGTTTTAGCATGTTTTAATCTCAGGTGCTGAGGCATAAGCTTGGATGGGAGCCATGACGGATATCTATTAGAGGGATTCTGATTTCTTAAATTCAATGAAACTTTTGTCAATTAAAATCTTAATGTCTTTTTATCAAAACTATGGGACCCAACGTGAAAACTCTGATCTTTTGTAATAACATTGAATGAATCTTATTTTTAACGTCCATTTAAGGTCGCTTTCTATATCTTGATTTTTGTACTTTGATGTAGCACCCCATTGTTACCTTTCCGCTGCGACCTGATTTTGGGGGTGTTACACTAAATAATTTAAGATTTCTTTTCAAACAACACAGTTAGAGGTCGTTCTCTCATGACTTGAGCAATGATATTATGAAGTAACGCTCCCGAAAACATATTCTGCTGCGACCCATTTTTGGGGGTGTTACAGATTGGTAATCAAAGCCAATTTTATAGAGAACTAGGTTGCATTTTACCTAGACTATAATCATTTTACAAACATTTCATCATACAAAAGGGTTTTTACGGGACACACGTACACTGTTTGTTGCATTAGTTGGTCATACTAGATGCTTACATGATTCATATACGTATTTATATTATAGTACGTATATTACTATGAGGGTCTTATGTATATATATGCATAGATGTGTTTACATTCTTTCACACATACTCTACAAATTATTTATATAAGGGTTATTTATATGAATACTAGAACATTCTCAAAACATTACGAATAACGCGACGATCCAAAAACTCTTACACAACTTTAACATATCATCTCGCAACATTCCACCTTCAAAACACGACTTAGATAACTAAACAAATACTATTTTATTAACCCTATAATTTTGAAGAACAATGACAACCGCGAGTCAAGGGATGAGCGTTGAGGAAATTAAATATATTGTAGCCAAGCGAGTGGCTAATGCTATAAAGGCTATTGTTATATATGAGTCCATAAACCAGGAAAAACAGCGGGAAAACAATGTAGCAAGGAATGCTAGTAACAAAAGAAAATGGGAAGGTGACCACAATGGAGGCTTTAGCCAACAACAAAACAAAGAGCATAAGATGTTTAGAGCACACACTGTTAGGCTAAGCAACAAGAAAGACTATGCTGGAAATCTACCATGGTGTAACAGGTGCAATTTTCACCACATTGGCCAGTGTGCAGAAAAATGTGGCAATTGCAAACGGAGGGGTCACCAGGCAAGAGATTGTAGGATCTCAGTCCTGAGAGCGAAACAAAGGTCCGTAGTGTCAGGAAAGAAACCTGAAGTTATCTGTTATGGATGTGGAGGTCTGGGACACTACAAGAGTAATTGTCCAATGGTGAAGTTTCAAAACCATGTGAACATGTACTGGAAAGGAAAAGCTCGTGCAGACTCTAGTGTCACGATGTAACATCAACATCTAATGAGAGACCTCTTACCTAGTAAAACTTAAGTTGGAAATATCATACACTCTATGTCCTTTAAGAATCTCATTGTACTCTCTCTTAATTTTTTGTTGTACTGAACGAATACAAATTTTCTATCAAATCTATGTATTGTGAAATTTCTGCCAATCTACTCTAATTCTCTAATTATTCATGTAAACCTTTCTAAAATCATAACACTATTTTGACAAAAATGAGCATCGCATCGTTAGCCCTCAAATATACATAGCCCGAACACCTATGTATAATTCAGGAAGGACCATGTCACGCTGACAGTAGTCACCCTAAAACTTCTTGTCAAGAAAACAATTTTCTATTTATATCAAAGTTGTGTGCGCATTCATAGAACGTATTTATCACGAGGAACCCAACTAATAATCATAATAACTAAGTACACTCTTACCCCACCTTACTATATAAAGTCGTCAAAAAAAGTGTTATAACTGACACGTTAAGCTGAAGGAAACTAATAAGCACACTAGGAGCCGAGCCTTGGTCTCAACAATAAATATTAAACCAACGTCACTAATCTTGAACGCTCAAGTTAAAGAAATTTAGAAGGGGAATGCAAATGAGTTACCAAGCGTGGTAACAAGATTATCGAAATGCATAAATAAAAATAACAAATAGATTTATTGCCACAACATCTGTTTATTATCTTAGAAATAAAATTACATAAGAAGATAAAGGAAGTACAAGTTTTATTACAACTCACCCTAACAATATTATCTATTCCTTCCAAAATAGATCCACGCCAATAGCAAGGACAATGATAGGCGCCAAAATCGCTAGAATGAAGGCCAGATACTGAAATTCTTCTTCGTATGGGACGTAGGCAAGATAAATGTCGAGTGCTATCGCGCTCGTCCTCGCCAAGAGTGTAATGATATGCAACATTTTGAGGTTGGATAAGAGAAAAATTGAGTGAAAGATTAAGTGTTGTATGAAGAAATGGAGGATAAAAGCTTGGTATTTAAAAGGAGAAAATAACCGTTGAGGTTACTGTTCGTAGCCGTTGGGGTTTCTGTTTACGTATAAAAAAATAAAAAAAATAAAAAAATACCCACATCTCTTCATCAACACTATTTCGGAAGGCAACTCGAACTGAATTAGGGGACGCAATTCTTTTAACATGGAGAGACTGTAACAACTCACATTTTCACACATTTTTACATCAATTAACATCCAATTATTTATTTTAAACTTTTACGCGTTCACTTTAAATTTCCAACGTTTAGCTAAATCGCGTAAACTAAAAATCAACAATCAACGTAAACGGACACTAAACGATTAAATGTTTACGTCAAGTAAGTGTTAGATAATTATTTAGAGGATAATTATTAACTTTCCATATTTTATATTGGTCACGTAAAACGTTTACGTTTCGCGATAAAATACATTTAGGCATACCCGGAACCACCAAAACTTTTTTACGCTTTAACAAATACCCATCGTTATACTCAATACCCAAAGTTTTATAAAACTTCACTTATGTTACTCATATAGGCCGAATTTACATAAAAGAAAACAAACCAAGGCATACAAAGTACAAGTTATACCTTTATACATTTAAGTTACAACTTGTAACTATAGACATTACTGGATATTTATGCAAGATATCAAAAATCATCATGTACTCCCTCATTCCCCCAAAATTCGGATGGAATGTGATCCCAAGGGGACAAGAAGCAAGCAATCTATCAACTAAAGTCTTGTACAACATATAGCTAATTAAAACATAAGGTTGTAACTATTGTTTTGCTTATTTTCTTCCTTGATTTCCTCCCTTTGTCCAAGCAAGTGTAGAATGTATCTAGACTTAATACCAACTAGTTACTTGAGTATATAAAGGCTTGTAACTAGTAAATAAAACACACTCATTTTCCTAAGTAAAAACTTCACAGAATCTCTCTTGTCTCTCCTTCTTTGCCACGGCTTGAACCAAACACCCCCTAAATAATCCATAGTTTTTATTCTAGCAAGAATACAAATGATCTAACAACATATCTAAGGTATTGCAAGAAGGTTTGAAGGTTTGGTTTAGCGTTGAAAAGGGTTGAACAAGAAAGGTTTAAGATTAGGGTTTACATTGGAATTAGGGTTTTCTAAGTATTGGAAGCTTGGGTTTGGATTCTAAGCTAGGGTTAGATCTTGTTTATCATCATCATACTTCATATTAAGGTCATCTAAAACTCTTAAACTCTTTACATTTATGATTTTATGTGTATATAATGTTTATATAGTAAATCACCATCTAGGAAAAGTATTAACATGTAAAATGGATTTTTACACTTGATTATGGTTTGGTATACTTTTACATATGTTATATGGATGTTAATATCATGTTAAAATGAAAGTATAAGTATTGTACAAGTATGGATTTATGTATAAAGAGTATATATAAACTAGTTACCTAAAAAGTGTACTTATTAAAGATATTGAACAAATAAGTATGTAGACTTGTTGATCTTGTGATTCTTGGACATATTGTTGGACTTATACATTAGAGGACTATAAATATACACAAGGTTGTGTATTGATCATGTTAGAGGACTTGTAGTAATTCACATATGCCAAAAAGTTATAAAAACAAGTTTTAAACACATTTTAACAAAATGATGCAAACCTTCTGTTTTAATTCGAAAAATAAAGTATCTACTTTATATTTTTATAAAATACTGCATGTTACAAGGATCGTGGACATATAAAGAACTCGAAAAACATAGCTATAACGTAGAAGATACGCCATTTTCAAGTTTACGATCATTAATTATATAAAAAGGGTTTTTATAAAAATAATTTTATAAAAATCACTGTTCACATCAGATACTTTTTGGGAAATATTTATAGAACTTTTAATTACGAAGACGAGCTCGAAAGAATCACTAAAATCGGGGTTAAAACGAATAAGATATGACATTTAGTAGTTTACGCTAATTAAATTTATAAAAAATAAATTTATAAAAGTGTATGAACAGTAAAAAAGTATTGTTCACCAGGGGAATAAAAATATGAAAATGTAATATTTTGATACATCTCTTTAATACAAAAGCGTGGACGTAAAGAACGTACAAAACGGACTTAAAACGAGAAAGTTACGCCGTTTTTACTAAAGTAATGTTTATAAACGTTTTAACTTATAAATGTTATTTTCACAAACACAATTAGATGGTGATGTAGCTATATAGAATTATATACGGTATTAGTTATTCAAAGTACTTAGTACTCATACGACCTATAATTAAATAGGTTGCATACGGACGTTTACGTGACGTATTTTCTGATATACTTTGTTATTTATACACTCGATGAGAGTTTATAGCCCAACGTTTTACTTGTTTTATATTTACTTTACAACTTTTGGGGTGAGAACATGATTGTTACCAAATTCATTTACATGGTTGGTTTGAATTTATTACATGTGCATTTACAATTCGTTTTACAAACTGGTCTACATACTCAATTACTTATTTTGGGATGATATATATTGCTTGTTTCACTTTATTTTTGAAAACAAGGACATTACTTTACTTTTACCCAAATGATTACTGATTAGCTTAAGCGGATTGAACTGTTAATTACTCGAAGGGTAAGCGCGAATGTTATGAAATAGATCTATTCGGGTCTGACAGCCCCGTTCGGGTGATTAGCTATCACCGGGCAAACGAACGTTATAGCATGTCGGAGCATAACATTTACACGAACAAGAACACTTTGCCTTGAATAAAGTGGCATATATATGAGTCTACGCAGCAGTTTCATGAACTTAGAGTAATCGTAATCATTGTTTTATACACACATGAATATTTACGTTTCCTTGAATAAAGTGACAATACATACTTTGAACAATGATGGTCCAACTACACATAACTTTTTGTGACTATTTGGGGATTGAAATAGTCGTGCATACTTTACAACTCTTTGATTTATAACATTCATACATACGTTTTGGTGACTATTTGGGGATTGAAATGGTCATGCATACTTTATAACTCTTTGATTTTTAATATTCATACATACATTTTGGGTAACATACAAGGATTGAAACCGTCATACATACTTTACAAAACTTTGGTTCTACATTTATACTTACAAAAACTTATGAACTCACCAACTTTATGTTGACACTTTTTAATCATGTTTTCTCTGGTGAATTAGATGTTTGGCTTATGTGATGTGCATTGGAGTCTAAATAATTTAAGATTTCTTTTCAAGCGACACAGTTAAAGGTAGTTCTCTCATGACTTGAGCAATGGTATTATGAAGTAACGCTCCCCAAAATATATTCCGCTGCGACCCATTTTTAAGGGTGTTACACTTAGCAAATAGACTGTATCCGAAGAAGATGTACACATTGTTCCCTTGTCTACTTATACTATAAGCAAAACCATTCTTATTACCGTATCACTTCAAATGAAAGACACGTGTACAAGAATAGTTGGATACTAGTATAGACAACCAACTCGCTTTTTATTCATTGACTAACTCTCATCTCTCTCACTTTTTCTTTGATTTCAGTTTTCTCCCTTTATCATCCATGACTTGCGAGCTTTATATTGTGTACCTTTAGATGTGTTTACATTCTTTCACACATACTCTACAATTATTTATATAAGGATTATTTATATAGATACTAGAACATTTATTAAGGCAATGTAGTACTATAAGCTCGTAGGTTCTAAACGCTACATAAACATTAAGCTATCAAATACGATATCTTACCATCATCCATTCATACCATCATTCATACCAGCACCCGTTCATACCATGATGCATTCCATTTCGCCATGACACATTTCCATCCTTGCCATAAGTGCATTATTCATTCACCAAGCATCATCTTGTATCATGTTTACTTTCCATACTGCACGCATCCTGCATGGTTTCATATAAAGGCGACTTATATAAACTTTTGTTTGTGCAGGATATGGTTGCACCTTCTATTCCTATCTCTGTTGAGGAGAATCTCGGGGACCCGATCGATATCAGAGTGGATATCATTCACCTAGAGCCCGTCGTTGCAGTTGCTTTTCTTGCAGCTGCCTTTGTAAGGACACAAGCCCAACACGGGGAGGCTATACGAGGCATTCTTGAGTATTTGCAAGGGGTGCCCATAAAGGAGGATATGAGTACTTTGAGGTTCAGGATAGGCATGGTCGAGGCGGAGAATGATTCTCTGCGTGGTAAGATTAAGACCATGGAGGCTATCGAGACGATTACTCGTAGCTAGGAGAAAAGGGCTCGTAGGGAGATGGAGCGACAATTGGCTTTAGTTTAGGAGTCACCGCGACAGGACTGAGAGAATTTCATAAAGCTCCAGGAGTTAGTCACCAGTCAGCTTAGACGTCACCCATAGATACCTTGTTCTAGGAATTATGTATTAGCTTATATTGGAAGTTGTAGTATCAAGAAAACTATGTAGTATCTTGGAGGGAAAACAATGAAACCCACTATCTATCAAATCATCGTATTATGAAAATTTCATCAATATTAACTTAGATTACTTATTTACTCTTGCAAACTACTCTCACAAATATCATGAAATCATAACGCTATGTTGACAAAAATGAGCAATGCATCGTTAGTCCTCAATTATATATGGCCTGATCAACTATGTATAATTCAAGAAGGACCATGCCATGCTGAGAGTAGTCACCTTCCCCCCTTCTAAAACTTCCATTTCAAGAAAGCAATTTTCTATCAAGTTTTGAGCCGCATATTCATAAAATGTATAAAATACGAGGAACCAAACAAACAATCATTAATAACTACATAAACTCGTTATACCACCTTATTATCATGAAGGGTGGACATCATTGTATATAAAATCCTATGTCCAAAAGTCAAGACGCATTCCTAGTCACCCTAGGACGATCCACTAACAAGTTTACTCGTCATTTAAGGAATATACCAATACACCATTTACAACGTCTATGTAATACCATAGAGCTTAGTAGTTACGACATCACTATATACATAAATTCGTTATCATTCGGGAAACCCAAATCTTATTAATGATGCTTTGAGCAGGAAAGAGCGGATTAAACTATTAAGAGTTCGAGCCTTAGTTATGACTATTGGCTTGGATTTCCTAAACAAATCTTGAATGCTCAGACTGGAGCACAGAAACCAGAGAATCTCAGACACGAAGATGTAGGAAGTATGATCAGGAAGGATATACCGAAGAAAAGTTAGAGATAGAATATGCTAAGATTCGCCAAAAAAAAGGGTGGTGGGGGGGGGGGGGGTAAAAAAAAAAAAAAAAAAAAAAAAAAAAAAAAAAAAGGTGGGGGGGGGGGGGGGGGGGGGTTGTTTTTGGTTTGATTTTTTTATAAAAAAAAAAAAAAAAAAAAAAAAAAAAAAAAAAAAAAAAAAAAAAAAAAAAAAAAAAAAAAAAAAAAAAAAAAATAAATCCAAAAAAAAAACAGCAGCTTGCCGGAGTGGGTGGGGGTGGGGGGGGGTGAATAAGGGCCAACGGGGGAAGTTAACACCCAAGATATGATGGACCTTTACAAGTTGTATTGGCTAAGGAAATAGCCAAGGCTTATACAACAAGCTTGACAACTTGCCTCAAGAGCTAAGCCAGAGTTCACAATACGATTCATGTATCCACTTTAAAGAAGTGCTATGACCCGAGACGAAACCATAGCCATTCCTTTTGAGAGGACTGTCACCTTGAGACAACAAGCCATTCAGTTTTCGAGAACCAATAAATCAGTGGATCGGGAAGTCAAACGGTTGAGCAAAACCATGTACCAATTGTCAGATTGATGAAACTTAAGGAGAGGTCTTTGAATTTGTAACACCCCCAAAGAAATTGGGGGTCGCAGCGGAATGTAATTCCGGGAGCGTTACTTCATGATCCCATTGCAACAAGGTCATGAGAGAAACGACCTCAACAGAGGTCGTTTGACAAAAGAAATCTTGTAAATTTGGACTCCCAATGCACATCAAGATATGGTCCATACATCTAATTCACACTAAGAAAAATATGCTTAAAAAGTGTCAACATTAAAGTTGGTAGAGTTCAAAGTTTTTGTAAGTATGAAATGTAAATCCAAAACTATATAAATTAACCTAAAATGTTTTCAAGTTATATTGTAATGAAACGATATCCCAAAATGTTTTCAAATTAGATAATTATAATGAACACGATATCCCAAAATGTTTCAAGTAGATATTATAATGAACACAATATCCAAAAATGTTTCAAGTAGATATTATAATGAGCACAATATCCCAATTAGTTTCAAGTATGTAAGAGAAATGATTACGATTACTCTAAGTTCATGGAAACTGCGACGTAGACTTGTAAGTATGCCACTTTATTCAAGGCACGGTAAATGTTCATTAGTATATAGTTGTTGGTCTAGTAACACCAATCCAATCATATGCCGACATGGTATAACTACGTTAGTTCGATCTCGAACTAGTGAGAGCTAATCACCCGAACGGGGGTTGTCAATCCCCAATAGATCTATTTTATAACATTCGCGCTCACCCTCCAAGTGATTACAGTTCATGAAACCTAAGCTAATCCGTAATTATTCGAGTAAAAGTCAAGTATGTGTTTACGTCCAAAAAGTAAACCAAGTATTGTATCTCATCGCATGACAAGTAAAGAAGTGCATAAATCAATTTGTAATCAACCAAGTAAATGTATTTATAATCAAGCATGTTCTCACCCCAAAACTTATAAAACAAATCATGTAAAACGTGGGGTTATGAACTCACCTCGAGTGAAGCTATTATAAAGCAAATCACTCAAATGCGTTTCGATATTCTCGAATGCAAACCTAATCCAATATAGGTCGTAATTAGTACTCTCGTGTATGTTGTCTAAACACTACCATATATAATCCTATTTAGTTATCATCATACTATCGTTCGTGCTATCATAATTAAGAGGTCATGACATGACGTACGAGGAGCTAGGATACTTTAAATCGTAAATCCAACAACTCGTCAATAACGCATCCGAGTAGGAGGCTCATTATGAAATTCCCTATAATATACACTTTGGTAACTATAACACACATATATATATATCTATATATCAAAATAGATATATCACAACTAATCGTTTTAGCGAAAACATATTTATAAGGTAAAAAATTTATAATTACGCCTTTTAAGCAAAAATGACATAACTTCGTCGTTTTTATCTTTTCTTCTCCCTTTCTTATGCCACTAGCTTTGGTAGTAAGACGAGTGATCATAAAATCACATTTTTAGGTTTTCATGATTCTGATGTGATTAGTGATTTTACTGTTCATCACAGCTATAAACTCGTTTTTACGTTTTAATTAGCGTAAAACTCGTAAACGTCGTATCTTATCGTCATAAGCTCCATTTTTAGCGATTCTTTCGAGCACGATCTCGAAATTAAAAGTTTTATCATATTATTTATGTTTTACAAAGTATAAGTTTCTGCCATGAATAGTAACTTTTATAAAAATAGTTTTATAAAAGTATTAACTATCGTAAACTTTAAATAAGCGAAATCTTTCTCGTTATTATCGGTTTTCGAGTTCTTTAAGACCCCTCGATCCTTGTGACATGTAGTATTTTATAAAATCATAAAATACATATGTAATTTTTCGAATACAAACAGCCCCCTAAGATAAATTTCTCAAAAAGTGTTTAAAACTTGTTTTTAGAACTTTTTAGCTTTACCACTTTGTTACAAATCCATTAGAACCCTTAATATCTTATGTCTTACATATATTAGATCCGATTAAGGTCAATGTTTTTTGTCCAAGAGTTCAAGATAACAAGTGTTCTAAATCTTCACTTTTTAAATCAAAACCCATTAAAGAAATCCAAAGTGATTTAGCTAATAAAACATATGAACAAATAAAATCATAAGTATCGAATACAAAAGAGTCTAGATTAACCTTTAAAGATATGTAGTATGATGACCTACACAATCCAAACCCTTGTTTGGATCACAAATCCAAGCTTGCAAGTATGAAAACCCTAGATTAGGTTTGAAACCCTAATCTTCCATTCTTTGCTTCAACACTTGTAAATGGTTAACCAATGCTTGCAAACACCTTAGAAGGTCTTAGGAATGATGTGTGTATGTTTGTATAATTGGTAGAAAATTTGTTAAGATTGTAAAGGGGTGTTTATTGAGTCGGTCTTGGCCTATCAGAGTAAAATGGGAGAGATTGTTTTGATTTACACTAGGAATGTGTGTATGTGGCTTTTATCTTGCTAGTTAAGTTCTTATATAGGAGCTAACCATGGTTAAGGATCCTAGTTAATTTTCTAACTAGGTAAGGTTTAAGGAAATATCCTAAAGATATTTTAGATAATTCTAATTAATATCTAATAAATATCTAGGGTTTTAAAAACGTGTATAAGTTGATTTTCCGGGTATGCTTAAACGTAATTAATTGCGAAACGAAACGTCTTTACGCAACCAAAAAATAAAATCAAAAAGCTAATTATTACTTTAATAAAAATAATATATTGCTTGCTTGACAAAAACTTAATTCTATTGGTGACCGATTACGCTAAAACGATAATATTTTTAATCTTACCGATTTTAACTTAACTATTACGATTTAAAAGCAAACGCGTAAAACCCTAAAAATAACTTGTGAATTTTTTGACGTCGTCAATGACCCTAAAACACGAGGTGTTATAGTCTTCCCCCATTAAATGAGCCTTGTCCTCAAGGCTTATGAAATGACTAAACTTTAACGACGGTTTAGCTATGTGAAAAGTGTGAATGTTACTCCCTAATTTGGTCTTTACGTTCACATGTAACTCAGGAACTTGCCTAGAGTTCCATCGAACCTTGACAATTGGGTTACGGCTTTGCCTTAACTGTTTAACTTCTTGATTCATGACCTCCACCAGTTTCTTGACAAACTAAAGCTCGTTATCAAGGTGAAGTCCACCTAACGGAACAGCTAAGGGTTCGTCGGCATAGCACTTTCTCAAGTTGGATACGTGAAACGTATTGTGAACCCTGCTCAGCTCTTGCGGAAGCTTAAGCTTGTAAGCAACGGATTCAACTTGTTCCAACACCTTGAAAGGTCCAACCTATCTAGGGTTTAACTCCCCCCGTTTGCCACAGCGTACCTCTCCTTTCTAAGGCGATACCTTAAGCATAACCAGGTTGTCAACTTGAAATTCTATTGGCTTCCGTCTCATGTCGGCGTAACTCTTCTGGTGAGCAAGATTGATAGCGGATTGTCCTAGGGCGACTAGTGATGTGTCTCAGCTTCTTGGCTTAGGATTTGGTATAAGATGACGTCGACCATATAGTAAGATGGTGTAACGGTTTACTTAGTTGTGGTTACTAATTCGATTTACCGAAGTAATCGCGCTATCATAATACGTACACAGAGACATGAATATAATTAGAAAATTCGTTTCGTGACGAGAAGTTTTAAGGTTACTACTCTCACACGGTAATGTCCTTCCTGATTTATACATAGTGATACAAATATGTATAATGAGGACTAGACATGCATTGGCTCAATTTTGTCAAACATAAGCGTATGCCTTTTAGAATGACTACATGAATACAATTAGAGAAATAGAGTAGATGGCGTGAAATTTCACGAAACATAGATTTGATAGAATAATTTTGAAAACGTTCGTACAAACGTGTTATTAAGAGAAAAACATAGAGAACACCTATGGGAAATAAAGTCTAAGATAGTTCCAACTTAGAATTATTAGCAAAGCGAGACAACTTTTTCTTTTAACTTCAATTCTCCAATCTTCAATGTTGTTAAGGTCTTTGAATCGGAGTCATCACGACCTTCTAAGGCATATACCATTCCCTGCTTTGGTACCCTTCAGCTTTGTTTCCCATGGTTTCGATTATCAATTCGGGGCAATCACTCCTGTAATACCCGTGATTCCCACATTCATAAAAAATGTATGTATCTCTAATAGTTTAGTAGACAGCAAAACTCTAACAGTCTCTGGTCAGATGACCGACCCTCTTGCAGTTTGCACATTTTATAGTGCACGGAGCCATTGTGATTGAACTTGCACATGTTGCACAAGTGGAAGAGTCCCCAACATACTCCTTCCTTTCACCAGTCCCAATGGCGTAAGCTTGAGCACATTCTGCTCTTGGAAAGTTGCTTTGAAGTTTGGTTGTGTTTATGAAAGTTCCTCTGTTCTCACAGCTTGTCTTGTCATAAGAGTGCCAGCTTTTCTTATCCATTAGTTCGGTGGCGAACTCAATGGCATCTTGCATAGTCTTTGGCTTAGTTGCCATCACACTGCCATGGATCATGTCGGGCAAGCCACCGACATATTTCTCAACCTTGTCCGACTCTTTCGGAAACATCCGATCGCACATTAGTGCCAAAGTCTTGTAAACGGATGGATAATAATGTTTTACCACCATCGGCGTACCGCTTCCACCTACAGATTCCACATTCAAACTCATCTTCTAATTTCACCCCTCGAGCAGTACTTGTCTGTCCATCATCTTCCTTCAAAACGATTTCCATGGCATTGCATGGGCAACTTCCGGAGTAGTAGTCTTAATGTGAAAGTTCCACCACGTTAAGGCATTTTCTTGCAGAGTACAAGTCGCAAATTTGACTTGGCATGCTACTGTGTAGTTGCTTATACTGAAGACAGACTCCATCTTTTCGAACCACTGAGTGAGTCCGACAACTCCCTCAGTTCCCTTAAAATTTAAGGGTTTGCACTTCAGGAAATCCGGGTAGGTGCATTCACGAGCAGCGTGTTCATTCCTTCTGACATCGATAAAAGACACCCGTTCCTGAAGTATAGCTTTCGTCCCCATTTCTGTTTGCATCTCGTGCTACCAGTGCAGCAGTAACACCTTGGTCAATCATTGCCTGAAGTTAGGCATTGGTGACAGTTGTGGTGGTAAGATTTTCTGTACCTGGTGTTGACCTTGTGGCTCTCTTTGGTGCCATTTCCTTCAAAATCCCAAAAATGTAAAATTTGTTTATTTCCCAAAAGTCATGCTCCGAAAATAGATGGTTGAGAAGTTATGGATGGTCAATAATGAGTGCGCTCATGGCATAAATGGGTGATGGTAAGATATCATATTCGATAGCTTAATGTTTAGGGCCTACGAGCTTATAATACCACCTTGCCTAAAGAAATGTTCTAGTATTTATATAAATAATCCTTATATAAATAATTGTAGAGTATGCACAAGATAGGTAGGTAAACAAATAATATATATATATATATAAATAAATATATATATATAGTATATATAATATATAATATATATATAGGATCCTTAAGTCAACTTCCCGAAGTAAGCAAGTAGTGTGTCTGCACATAACAGACAAATATTCATATAGTGGTCTTACCACTATAATTACACATAATTATTTCACATAAAGCCTCACGAGTCCTAACCATCCTCGAGGGAATTTATCAAGTACCTCGAGTTGTGTAACAATCTTGTCATGGCTCCATCTCGCAACTCATCAAACAAGAACTGTCTTGAGATGCAGTCATGAATTGGTAACACACATCTCGACCTAATTAATAAATTTTACCTCGACTTGGATAATATTTGAATTTTTATGTTCTACTAAACATCACCTAGTTTATCATATTGCTTGCACATATATGCATATCTAGAGCTATGGTGCAACCACCCTACTCAACAATGGTCTAGTGTTGTCTATCCTACGAACATGAATATAAAAATCATTTAATCAACTAGTATACCCAACTATTGCAACAAAAGTTGTATGTATGCTCGTAAAAAATTTTGAAAATGTGTTCGTTGAAAGTGGTTATAGTTTAGGTAAAATTCAACCTTTGCTCTAATACCAATCTATAACACCCCCAAAATTGGGTCGCAACGAAATGTATTTTCGGGAGCGTTACTTCATGATCCCATTGCACAAGTCAGGAGAGAACGACCTCTAAACTGAGATCGTTTGAAAGGGAAATCTTGTAAATTTGGACTCCAATACACAGTCAAGTATGGTCATATATCTATTTCATACCTAAATAAAAAATATGCTTAAAAATGGTCAACATTTTTTTTAAAAAAAAAAAAGTTGGTGTGAGTTCATAGGTTTATGTAAGTATGAATGGAAATCTAAACGATAATAGTATAATCCAAAATGTTTTAAAGTATCATATTGTAATGAACACGATATCCCAAAAATGTTTCAAGTAATATATCTAATGGAAAAACACAAATCCAAAAATGTTTCAAGTAGCTATAATAATGAACACGAATATCCAAAAATGTTTCAAGTAGATATAAATAGCACAATATCCCAAATATATCAAGTATGTAAGAGAAATGATTACGATACTCTAAGTTATTCATAAAACTGGTGACATAGACTTGTAATTAAGCCTACTTTAATCAGGCACTGTAAATGTTCATATATCAAGTTGTTGGTCATGTAGACCACCAATCCATTCATCCGACATGGTATAACGTTCTTTAAGTTCTATCGTCGAACTAGCGAGAAGCTAATCACCCGAACGGGGTTTGTCAATCCCCACTATATCATTTATAACATTCGCGCTCACCCTCCAAGTGATTTACCATTTCATGAAACCTAAGTAAATCCAAAATTCATTCGAGTAAAAGCAAGTATGTGTTTACGCTAAAAAAGTAAACCAAGTATTGTATCTCATACGCAATGCAAAGTAAAGGAAGTGCATAAATCCAATTTGTAATCAACCAAAGTAATTTGTATTTATAATCAAGCATGTTCTCACCCCAAAACTTATAAAACAAATCTGTAAAAACGTGGGTTAATGAACTCACCATCGAGTGAAGCTAATATTAAGTATATCACTGCAAATGCGTCCGATAACGCCGCGAATGCAACTAATCCAATACAGGTCGTATGAGAACTGAGGTATGTTTGTCTAACAACTACCATATATAATCCTATTTAGTTATCATCATACTATCGTTCGGGCTATCATAATTTAGAGGTCATGACATGACGTACGAGGAGCTATGATACTTTAAATCGTAAATCCAACAACTCGTCAATACGCCATCCGAAGAGGCCTCATTATGAAATTCCCTAGTAATATAGCACTTTGGTAACTATAAACACAACATACACAACACACACACACACCACACACACACACCACACACACACATAAATATATATATATATATATATATATATAATATATATAATATATATGATATATATATATATATATATAGCTATATCACCATCAAATCGTTTTAGCGAAATCATATTTATATGGTAAAAACGTTTATAATTATGCCTTTTAGCAAAAATGACATAACTTCGTCATTTTTAGTCCGTTTCGTTCTCTCAAGCGTTTTCTTAAGCCCACGCTTTGTAGTAAGACGAGTGATCATAAATTTTCTATTCTTTTGGCATTTTATTGGCTTTTATTTGGCAAAATCCCGGGTGATTTAATATACAATTTAGCAAATATCACATTCCTATTGGTATTTTCCATGGTAGCAGCTTGTGAGCAATACCATCAATAATCAGTTGCCGGATGGCAGCCTGAGTCATAGTTGGTGTTTCAGATGTTGATGTTCTCTTGGGAGGCATCTATTAATATATACAAGACAACATAGAATAAGAACCCATAAAATGATATAGTCATATCACAAGTTAAGGTATGAAAATTCTCATTTTAATACAAAGACTTGTGATCATTCTTTGATATTACATTGCAGGATATAACACAATTTTTTGGAATTTAAGACTTCCAGAGATAGATACAGAGATAATGGAGTGAGTGATCCCATAGAAGGCTTAGTGTTTCTAGGTATAAAGGTTTGAGAAAATTAGATGGTAAGAGAATCATAGTAATCCCGGATAAAGATATAAGTTATCATACTACAGGATATAGGATAGACAATTTCGACATACACAATTGGTATTATGAAACAACGAGGTATAATAGAATCACCACTGTATAAATAACTTGTCTATATAATTTACATAGCAAAATTTGACAAGTGTTATTAGTCATACATCTAGTGGTTAGATTCTAGAAAGCTGTAAATGACACAGATCTAATCTGGTGGTTCTTCCTTGTTGTTTTTGAGTCCTTGGATCTTATTTAGAAGATACTTGAACCTGGATATCCTCAATGATTATTTCCAGAGATGAACATTATAACAAGTATCTGACTCATCAGGTTCCTCGAGGACTGGTTCACTTCCTAATGGTCGCGGTATGATCCATAATGAGTTATCTAACTCTGCGAAGATAGACTCATCAAAGGGATAGTCTGGTGGTGGTGTAGTTGACCTAACCGGTGATGAAGATCCTACAGATGAAGATGGAGATACTGGAATGGGTGATTCAACAGGAGTCTCTATAACACCTTGTGTTTTCAAGTCATTGACGACGTCGATAAACCTAATATTTATTTTTAGTATTGTACGCGTTTGCTTTTAATTTCATGTATTAAGTAAAATCGCGTAAGCTAAAAATTAGCGTTCAATGTAAACGGGCATCAAACAATTAAATGTTTACATCAAGCAAGGGTTATACAAGAAAAATGAAATGTATACTAAGTTATACAAGAAAAATGTATACTAAGTTATACAAGAAAAATGAAAGAAAACTTACAACTTGTCAATTATTACAACACCTACACACCACTCCCACAACTCACACCACTAACACTATGCTACTTCTCATGCGACAAGCTATAGTACTCGTCACTAACCTTAATGACGCCATATCCGCCGTACACGACATACGAGAACCAATGTCTCACAATGAGACGGAGCGACATATCTCAAGAGTCATACTATCATAATAGCTCGTGCATTCATAAAGAGATCTACAACTAACACACTCTCCTCAATCCAAATGCGAGTACAAAAAATCACAAAAACTCCCTCTCTTGCTCACATATAAGCCACGGCTCACACACCCCTCTCTAATAAATCCATACTAAATCCAAGACCATGACCAAGACCATCCCTAGGACCTTACCTTGTCTCCTTGACTAAAGACTTGCACCATATATATGCATGTATCTAGTAAGAGAAGTCATACAAGCAAAACACTTAGCAAAAATCAAACAAAATCCTCCCTTTTTCCTCTCTATATGCTACGGCAAGAATCAAAGACCAAACCAAATCCATAGCAATTTTTCTACAACCCATACACTCCTATACACATCCATTCTAAGATATTCTAAGGTGATCCCAAGCATTGGCTAACCTTTTTCAAGTATTAATCAAGAAAGGAAAGATTAGGGTTTTCTAAATCTAATCTAGGGTTTCAACTTGCAAGCTTTGGTTTTGTGGCTAAACAAGGGTTTAGCACTTGATTATCATCATCATCATACATCATAAGGTCTATTTTAAACCTTTATGCTTTCATTTTATGAGTTTTTATGTATATAATGTGCTATATAGTGAAATCACCATTAGGAATACTTTTGAACATGAAAAATATAATTTTACTTGTGATTATGATTTTGTACACTTTCTCACATATTATGATGTTGGTAATATCATGAAATAAAGGATATATAAGTCTTGTACAATCTCGGTTTAAGCATAAAAAGTTCATATATAAACTTGTAATTAAAAGTTAATTAAGAAAGTTTATGATTTCATGTAAAGTTAATAACTTGTGATCTTGATGATCTTGGACAAATATGAACTTATGGACATTATTATATGTATAACATATAATATATATAATAAATATAAAATATAAGATTTGTGGTAAAAGTCATAAGGTGGAAACAAGATTAAATTTTGGACTCATGAAGGACATGCCAACATTCTGCCCAAATTCGTGTATAAATATACTTATAATATGTTTTTATAAGATAATACATTTCACGACGATTCCGAAAAGGTAAGAAACTTGTCAAACGGATTAATAACGAAAAAGTTACGGTAAAAACAAGTTATACGCTATTAAGCGGAGTCGTAAAGGAATTTTTATAAAAACATTTTTATAAAAATTATAAACAGCAAGTGTTGATATTTTTAATAAATAATACACATTTTTAGGATTCCAAAATGATAAGAATCGCAATTTTTCAATTAATAACGAACGAGTTATGAATTTCGCGAGTTTACGACAATTAATACTTTTATAAAACTATTTTTATAAAAGTTACTATTCATGACAGAAAGTTATATTTTTGTAAACCTCATAAATATATAGAACTTTCAATTACGAGAACGTCCTCGAAAGAATCACTAAAAACGGAGCTATAACGAATAAAATACGACATTTACGGGTTTTACGACAACAAATACGAATTATATAAAGCACACGTCTGATGTGAACAGTAAAAGTTACTGTTCACCAGAGGGTCAAAATATCGAAAATGTCAAATTATGATAGCCCGAACGATAGTACGATGTAACAACTATAAGATTATATTCAAGTACTCGGTACTTATACGACCTATGATAATTTAGGTTGCATTCAATCTTTTACGTGA
This sequence comes from Tanacetum coccineum, assembly GCA_026074375.1. Taxonomy (NCBI): domain Eukaryota; kingdom Viridiplantae; phylum Streptophyta; class Magnoliopsida; order Asterales; family Asteraceae; genus Tanacetum; species Tanacetum coccineum. The sequence continues at coordinate 32,743 of BQNB010004705.1, read as the reverse complement.
CGCGTTATCTGCGATATTTGGATTATCAGAACTCAAGGTGAGTTCATAGCCCCACATTTTTACGATTTCAATGATTTATAATTATGGGGTGGAAACATGCTTTGTTTTATAAATTGGACGCAAGTATTGATTACATGTTTGCCTAAGTAGCGATAACCCAAGTTAAGCCCATTATCATGAACTGTCAATTGCATAGATGTAGTTGGGAATTACATTATGTGAGCGCGAATGTTATTTAATAGATCTATTTGGGAAACGACCTCCCCGTTCGGGTGACTAGCTATCACCGGGAACGAACGTTATAGCATGTCGAATTTTAGATGTTTCGGGTTAAAACATCATTGCGGGCTGAGTAGCAATATTATGCGAACAAGACTGTCGAGCTTCAGTGTCATGAGCTTAGTGTAAATGTAATCTAGTCTTGCGATCCTGCATATTATGATTTATCAAACCTATGAATTCACCAACATTATTGTTGACGTTTTTAAGCAATGTTTTCAGGAGATCAATAGGCATGGGATGCCAGGGATGCATTGGGTTACATTTTGGATTGCACGCTTAAAGATTTAGGTGCATCATATTTTGGGAAATGTATGGTCAACTTTTGTAATATTCAACAATGAACAAGTAAAGCTATATGCTTTTGTATTAAGTCTTTCAATTAAATCCAATGTATCATTTTAAACGACTTTTCGTGTCGTTCTTATATATCTTGTGCTATTGATCTTGAAGTAACACGCCCCGGACCCTTATTCCGCTGCGACCCAATTTGGGGGTGTTACACTTTCCCACTACTCTTATTATCCATAATCAAATTAAATCTTTTGTATTTTATTCAAGGATGAAACATGCATAAATCTTTGTGCATGCATTATTTTTCTTCATGGATGATTAAAACAATATCATCTAAACATATATTGATGGCTAGAAAAATGAAACCACCAAGGGGTTGGTGTTTGTTGCTTCGTTCGAACCCAAAAGGAAAGGAGAAGTCAAGAAAACAATGATTCTTGTTATCCTTACTATCTTGAAGATGGTTAAATGAATGTTTTACTTGGAAATCTTGGATCAAAAATTAGATTTTCTTGGTGTTCTTGGGGGTTTACACCCGATCGGTTAGGGAGAGCAAGAGGGGAGAAGAAAACCTTTTTGATATATGTATGTATGAGACTTGTGTATGTAAAGAGTTATACCAACCTTGCAAGAAAAATTGAAATGATTATGCATGTGTTGGAAATGCATAATATTTTTTTTCAATTTTAATTACTTGTATTTTCCTTGTAAACATTTAATTAAAAGTAACACTTGTACACAATTTACATAAAAACATAAACGTTAAACGCGAGTTTGGCCAAGGTCAAGGAACAAGGACGACATTCGTAAAAATAATAATTTATGATCTTAAAATAATAACGAGACGCGTCGTAAATTTTTACGATGCTTAAAACGCTTAACGATCGCGCAGTCAAACATTGACTCGCGAAACGACCAAAATAAAAATTTTAAATTCCGTTTGTAATAAAATATGAAAATATTTATTTTCGACAAGTAAAATTTTAAATGTTGATGTTCGTTCACATGAACTTATAAAATAAAAATTATGATGTCGAATTTGATCATCATACTCATCGTAAAACTCGGGTTGTTACACATGTGGTGTTACTTTGATGCCTTCCTAACTTCGGTAGAACCAAAGAACTTCAAACAAGCAATGACCAAACCGTCATAGATCGATGCAATGCAAGAAGAAATTCATGAATTTGAAAGACTTAAAGTTTGAGAATTCGTGTCGTGTCCAGATAAAGTGTTTTTGATCAAACTAAAATAGATTTATATGGTCAAGACGGATGAATTTAGTAGAGTACTAAAGAATAATGCTAGACTAGTTGCTCAAGGATTCAGGCAAGAAGAGGGAATCGAATTGGAGGAATCATTTGCATCGGTTGCTAGACTAGAGGCCATTCGTATCTTCGCAGCAATTGCCGCTCATAAGAATATGACGATCTACCAAATGGACGTCAAAACGGATTTCTTAAATGGCGAGCTCAAAGAAAAGGTCTACGTTTCTCAACCAGAAGGATTTGTTGATCAGGATAACCCATCGCATGTGTACAAGCTAAAAAAGGGCCTATACGGTCTCAAACAAGTACCACATGTATGGTACGACATGCTGTCAAGCTTCATAATCTCACAACATTTCTCCAAAGGTGCAGTTGATCCAACACTCTTCACACGACAAGCTGGGAACGACTTATTACTGGTACAAATTTATGTTGATGATATAATATTTGCATCCACTAATACTGCCATGTGTAATAATTTGCTAATCAGATGACCACTAAGTTCAAGATGTCAATGATGGGGCATATGTCATTCTTTTTAGGATTATAATTTCTTAAAGTCCCAGAGGCATCTTATAAACCAATATAAATATGCTTCTAACATTGTTAAAAAATATGGTTTGCTTACTACTAATTCTGTCGACACACCCATGGTTGAAAAGAATAAACTGGATGAAGATCTACAGGGAAAACAAGTTGATGCTACACTTTACCGTGGCATGATTGGATCCCTTATGTATCTTACATCTAGTAGACCCGACCTTATCTATGCAGTCTGCTTATGTGATCGGTATCAAGCAAAGCTTACCAAAAATCACTTACAAGCGGTGAAACAGATCTTTCGATACCTTAAGGGAACCATCAACATGGGTCTCTGGTACTCGAAGGACACTGATATGTCACTAACAGCATATGCAGATGCCGACCACGCGGGGTGTCAGGACACTAGACGTAGTACACCAGGAAGCGCTCAATTCTTAGGTGACAAACTTTTTAGCTGGTCGTCCAAAAAGCAAAAGAGCACTGGCATCTCGAGTACAGAGGCTGAATATATTGCCTTATCTGGGTGTTGTGCTCAAATCCTGTGGATGCGCTCATAGCTAATAGATTATGGCTTTTAATTCAATAAGATTCCTCTATACTGCGACAACAAGAGTGCGATTGCTTTATGCTGCAACAATGTTCAACACTTACGAGCCAAACACATTGATTTTTGCTACCACTTAATAAAGGAGCAAGTGGAGAATGGAATCGTAGAGCTATACTTTGTCCGGACTGATTACCAACTGGCTGACATCTTCACCAAACCTTTGCCACGAGATAGATTTAACTTCTTGATCGAAAAGCTAGGTATGAGAAGCATGTATCCGAAAACATTGAAACATCTAGCAGAGGAAACCAACGAGTGATGGTGGTAACTCATATCCTGTATATATGTATATATGAAAACATAAAAAATACAACAAATTTTTCATTTTTATAAAAATTTTCAAAAAAAAAGAAATAAAAAAATCAAAAAATTATAAAAAATGCAAAAATATGTTTTTATGACATGCTTTCTAGCATCGATAATATTTACGGCTTCAGAAATGCCATTCAATAATGGCACAAAGCTGTAAATAAAGTTTGAATAGAAAACATGTCATATGGCTTGCTATTATTTCAGATAGCAACCCGGTCATCATCTTAAGGCAAGTATTTCAAAAAGAATACTTGACCTTACAACAGGAAATTTATTTTTCTCGGGAATGCATTACTTCATATTCATTCAAAGGCTTGTGATTACTTTGGATCAAAACCTGTGCTTTCTATATTCCATAAGTGTACGTGTCAGTGCGCTTATGTTCTTAAAATAAGAGAAATCTTACTTCTAGGGTATTGATTTTCATAATTAAAAAAAATTTCAAATCAGAAATTCATCAGATAAATCATTTTTAAAGACATTTGACCACTCAAACAACGACTACAACTCTTTAAATAGAAAATGAGTCATTGTTTGAGGGGGATAAAATGTCAAATATCTTCTTCATAATTAATCATGTGATAATCGGAAAAGATTTTAAACATATCGGATAAATATTTAAAGGGGAGTTAATTAATTTTAACTCAATCGGGCTTTATTTGTTACATGTTTAAATTCTTTAAAGGGTATTATGGTAAAATGTGAGACTCATTCTTAATAAATAAACCTTAGGGATTAGTTTTGCCATTTGGGAAACTTAATTAAACCTTCAGTAAAGTTTATTAGGAAAATGGAAGCTCTAGTAAACCTTAGGGGACATTTATGCCAAAACCTAAAAGATTTAAACATAAATACCCCCTTGCCGTCTCTTTTCACTCGTCACCCACATAAAAACCTTAAGCCTCCATTGTTGAAATTTAAACCTTTAAGAACTCGTTTAATCTTCGTTTTAATCTAAAGGTACACTTGTTTTAATGTTAAAACTTCTATATATCAGACCTAATCTTGGAATTATGCTCGAAAAACCCTAAATTCGACCTAACTTTCATCACCCTAAAAAGTAGATGTATTGTTAAATTAATGGGGATAACGCATTCATACGTTTTGATTGATTCTTGTTGTCAAACTTATGGAAAATGGTCAAGAATTTGTAAAAGTTCATGGGTTTGGGTTTAGAATTGCTTAAATGTTTGTTTGTGTGAATTTGAGTGTCCTTAAACATCTTAGTATGTTAAAAACTTGAATATCTTGGGTTTTCGTGTTCATATGAGTCGAATAAGTCTAAAGATAAGATTTTTATGGATAATTCATGGACTAAATGTGTTAAACTGATTCCTAGATGCTATATGGTCATGAATAAATGGTTTTAGTTGTTTGAAATAATGTGAAAAATAGTTGTGTATATTTCCTCTAGGCGAACAATACACACAGGTGAACTATACGTCTGTTGTGTAGGCGAACTATACGTTTACGTAGGCGAACTATACGCTTGGGTTAATACAGACGAACTATAAACATTTACATAGGAAAAGTATACATTCATCTTTAACACAGGCGAAGTATACACACGAATTTAATACAAGCGAACTATACATAGGAGTAACACAAGCGAACTATACATATGTGTTTAACACAGTCGAATTATACACATATTTAAGGCGAACTATACATGATTTTTTTCTAGAAGAACTAATCTTGTAATCTTGGTAATCTTATCTCGTAACCTAATCTAAGTATAATTAAACCTTAACTTATCACTTAGTGATTAATTTACGTCTAGTTTTTCCTTAGAAATCTTTAGTGATTGCCTTTGTTTCTATAGATTCCCTATAGTTAGTGTGTTGTATGATTATGTGTTTCTCTTGGTCTTATGTGTATCAATATTTTGCCTTGTAACTGTGTGCGTAATTCCTAGTGTAAATCAGTCATGCATCTATAATCATTCGTCATGGTCTAGATTGTCTTTTAGTGATATATATATGCTTGTATATGAACTGTATGTGACAAATCTTAGCAGAATCATGTCTTCCCTTACTGCTCAACAAACCAAACTTGATCTTGAACTTGTTCCCAAGGAGAAAAGACTTGAGATTAGAAAATGCAACGGAAGACTTACGCCTGGAAAGATACAAAGAGAACCCACATTTTAAGTCATTCTGGATGCTCTTTCTCTCACTCCATGCTACTTTGCATTTCTCATCACCGCAGATGTTCCAGAAGTTTACATGCACCAATTCTGGGATTCTGTTTACAATCATGACACTTTCTACAAATTCAAAATGAACAAAAGGAAGATCTGCCCTAGAGTACAGGGTCAAGACTTTGATGCACTTCCTACTGATGAAGAAATTGTATCTTTCTTAAGAGAACTTGGTCACACTGGGGTAATCAATTCACTCAATGATGTTGTTGTTGATCAGATGCATCAACCTTGGAGAACTTTTGCTGCTCTCATTAATAGAAGTTTATCTAGAAAGACAACTGGTCTTGACAAGCTTCGTCTCTCCAGAGCACAAATCCTTTGGGGTATGTGTCATCAGAAGAATGTAGACTATGTTGAACAACTTTGGGAAGATTTCACTTACCAGATTGACAACAGAGCCTATAAAAAGCAAGAGAAGATGTACTACCCTTGATTCACCAAATTTATCATTCACTACTTCCTTACTCAAGACAAGACAGTCTCCTGGAGAAACAAGATCAGGATTGATGTGTCGGTGTGTAGGTGTTATTTATGTTTCAAGTTTTACTATTTATTTTATGCCGACTATACCTAAAAACAACACTTAAACGGGTAGTGTACCCGGTCATGATGTAGCTTCGTTGGTAAGCAGGGTGTCAATCACTAAGAGCGAGAACGTTAATATCTAATCTATCAGTATTTTAGTTATCTAAGTTAAACCTAAAACTAAAGCAAAAGAGGGGTTTCAGCCTGAGAGACTGCCAGGGTTTTGTGTATCTAACCTAAGGTTTTTATGACAAGTAAAGCAATAAACACACACAAGAAGATAAACGAACGATAGAGGAACGGTCAAGAACTAATGTAAGGAAAATATATCAACCATGAATAATCCGATAAAACGTTAGTTTGTTTATTCGTGCAATGATTGACTTATCTCGAAGGGCATATCATTCCTAGACCTAGGCGGTACTTCTTCCTAAGACCTAGACACGCTAATTTTGTCACAATTAGACGCATCCGCATAAAGTAAGCATTTGTTGATTATAATCTATCTTAGGAGATTAATAATTATGCTCTTACTAAACCCTTGCTCATCGAGACTTTACCCATTTACTGCTTAACAATGGAATCTGAACATACTCGTTAAGAACAAGGTCACCTTATGGCTCAACTAAGCTCACTAAACTAAAGGCAAGGATAGGTCAATATTTGTGATCTTATGATTCTAGATATATAAATTATAATATGGAGAGCTATCTCAGACTCTTAGCCGACGCCCAAAAAAAACAAAGTTGCAGCGCATTAAATATGTAGGACTAGACCCAGTTGAATGATAGGTCGCATACTTAAGCGCGTAAACGAATATAAATTGATAAACATAAACAACAATCAATGATAAATTAAGCAATCAAGATAAACAAACCAAACATTAGATCTTCATAAACATGGCTGATACCTAAAGGTATCATCCAATAGTCATTGTAAAAAAACACAAGGTTTGATATATGAACAATTAAAATAAAGAAACCTTAATCGAACACGAATTCGGTTGCGCGAAGATTACAAGAGTTTTCTTATGATCTTGAGGCTCTTTTCTAACCTTCTAGGCTTCTTTATTCGTCTCTTGGTCGACTTGGTGGTTTAGGGATTCACTTGCATACCTAAAACTGAGTTTAGGAACGTCTATTTATAGAGTCTGGAAACTCGTCGATACGCCGTATCGAGCAATATGGGATGCGGCATATTGGGGATTTCTTGGAGTAAGGACCACGTTTGATATCTTCTAGAATATTTTATTACTATATTATGAATACGGCGTATAGGGGTCTCATAGATATGGCCTATTGGTCTTTATGTCTTCGTGGTTTCTTGTGAAGTGTAGGCACGGATACATCGTATCTTCTTGATGGATACGACGTATTGGGTAAATACAACTTTCTACTTCGTTGACCAAAGTATTATATACGACGTATCATTGATGTAGTTACGGCGTAATCTTCAAAGTCAGGCAATGGTCTTTTAATTCGTCAAAGTCTTGGATAGGTCGTATAGGTCTAGAATAATACGGCGTCTTGGCTGTCAGATCAGTAGACTTTCTTGAACTCTTTGTTTATGCTCCAAAATGCGTGCCTTTTAGTATAACTTTACCAAGTACTCCATAATTACTGCAATTCTTAAATATGAACGATTAAGTAACAATTCTTTGTAATAATTATACAAAATGGGTTAATTACATGGGATAAATGATGCTATATAATATATGTTATTTGATGTCATCAAATATCCCCCCACTTGAATCCTACTTGTCCTCAAGTAGCCTTTAGAAGTTTATAAAAATGTATCCCTAAGGATATTTTTCTTTAAAGCATTTATTTAATCTCCTACAAGTACACAACCAAACACCTCACGAAATAGGAAGATGAAAACACTCAAATCACTCAACTAATCTATGTGGTAACTTGTAACTAATTCGCTCAATTGCTCGGTCGTGACGAGTATTCTATCATAAGCTTGGCAAGGATACACATCTCCACCGCTAAAGCTAAGGAGTAACAAGTTTATAAAGGTAAATATGGGTTCATATGATAAGGCTTAGGGTTGATTACTCTAACTAATCTTTATTGATACCAATATTCCAGGAGGGTAACAAAGACCACACATACATACCCATAACGACGGGATAGACACATGTGACTGCTCACTCCCACCTTAAATAAGCTAAAGAGTAGGACTAGTAGAATAATCTAGGGTATGGATCTTCTAACTTTCACCAATAGTAATAAACCAATAAGGCAGCTGAGACATGCATACATGGCCGTAACGACATAATAGACATGCACGCTCGATCACATCCTCATTCGCGTAAAACCCATGGTTAATGATTAGGAAAGGGGAATAAATTGTTGTTAAATAAAAATTACAAAACAAATAGATTAAGTCTAAAATACAAGTTGCTAGACACTTTTTTCCGACTGTTACCATGATAAAGACACAACTATTTACAACATCTTGATCATAGATCAAAAACAACAACCTAAGTTGGCGTTCCTGTAATGGTCAACTTCCCAATCATCCCATACTTTACATACTTTATAAGGCAAGTGGCGATATCTTCGACTTTATACAATACTCTACATCGTTAATTTGTATCAAAAAATAATTGATCCTTGGTGTAATTCCTTCGGTAGTTGCGAAACGATTATCTTCAAACTTTCCTTCTCTTTTTTTGTTGCAATTTTTCTAATTTTGTTGATTTTTTTAACACTATACTACAAAACTCGGTGTACTTTCACCATCTTCACAATCATAATAATTCTGGATAATTCATTTGATAATTCCTTCATTTTTCGGACGTACCATTAATTGCGATAGTAGTAAAAATACATGAGTTTTAACTATAATATATATTCCCATTTACGATGTGCAAATTTCTTCCAACCGTACCAAAATTGACAAAAGACTCGTGAAATACAAACTTTACACTTTAAGCAACTAGCAACTGTAAAATAAACTTAATCTAACAGGGTAGGCTAAGGTGTAAAGGTGTAACGAAATAAATAATTGGTGTATTTCCTAAAGGATTGGCTCTACGGGTTCTTCTAGGAGTATCTTAATCTTAAAGTAAGAGTAAACAAAGGGTTTATACGGGGGTTAACTAACCAGTGTAGTTAGTTAGTAAGCAACATGTAAAGGCGATTTTAGTGTAATCCTAAAATTTACCAATTTAAACAAGTTACTCCATCTAAATCCATAGTACTTATCACTGCGGTCTCGAATAGATATACCAAAACAAGTTCTAAAGTCTACTACATCACAGGCACACTCATATTTTGGTGGAATTTTGGTAAACATTTGGAAACAGATAAGGTTAAATCCTCATAATATCTAACAAGGGTTATTGTATGCGGGTTATGTATCAAGTAATCTAACAAAATATGCTTGAATTTTTTTTTAAATTTGAGCATAATTTAAGCATTTTAGTGTGAAAAATAGGACAAGTAAACATTCTAATTCCATCCCCGCACTTGAATTATACAACGTCCTCGTTGTATAGATAAACCATTAAATACAGGAATTAAAAAGAAATAGAATGAGAAACTCCCTTGATATTTGCTCGGTAGATTCTCCATGTTGAGTTTATTAGCAAGAATGTGTTGAACAACCACCTTGAAGTTTTAAGACTCCAACACTTCAAGATTTCCAGATTTGTAAATTCTCCAATTATTCGTCGATTTTCTTTCACGAGGTCCTGTATAAATTCTCAGAAAACAAATGCAATTCTATCTTTGTGTATTCGTTTAGTTAGACTTAATATAAATACCTAATATTGTACAGGAAGTCGATACACTATATCCATACCCCAGGATACGCCGTATTGATACCTGTAGAAGTCGAATACGCCGTATCGACTGTGCTAAAAAATAAAGAGTGGGTGACGTCTAGAAGGCCAATACACCGTATCCATAGGGTTTGGATACGCCGTATAGACAGTCTGGGAAGACAGACTCGATAAGAAAATTGAAAATACATTCCGGGTTTTCTTCCGGCAAGCACTTTTGTTTACAGAAAAATCTTTAAGTTAGACTTGCCCCAATTTAATCCCATCCTTATAAAACAATTTGGGGTCGAACGGGATGCCAAATGGCACATACAAATTCTTGATTAGGAAAATGAATTACATCCCTTTGTTAAGATGATTCCAAGTCATGATATTAAAATTTAATCCCTTTATAATCGAACGAAACTCTCAAGTCAATTTCATTGTTAAGAGAACTTATCGTGGGTTCACAAGAAAGTGTTTTTTAGATGATATCTGGTCATTAAAAGCTATAGCTGGGAATTCAATTTCAACAAATCTGAGGTCGTAAACATCTTCATCATACCAGATCTTACCATACTTAGCAGTTTCCCAGTTAAACACCTTACCATGTTTTTGAGCCTTTTCTTCCTCAAGCCTGATACACTCTTCCATAGTAATATTGGGGTCATCCATTTTAACCTGTAATAAATTTTCTAGGAAAGAAAACTGTCAAATAGCTTAATACACCGTATTCAGTGAACTGAATACACCGTATTGATGATAGATTAGAATACGCTGTATTGGTTTAAAAAAAAATTATACGCTGTATCCAAGAAAATGAATACGCCGTATTAAGTATTCGACTCAGAAAGTTACAACAAACTGTAATTGTTGAGATTAAAAGACTTCTTGATGATCTTAGAGTTACTGATGCTAAGGTTTGTGTTACTGCTGCTAAGCATGAATTAGTGCTGTTAGTAATATTAATGAAAAATATGCTAAGTAGTTAGTACTGCTAGTGTAAGTTACTACTGCTAGTGTATATTACTACTGCTAGTGTAACTTAGTACTGCTGGTGAAGATTGAAGAAAACTTTTTAAGTAGTTAATACTGCTTGTACATAGTTAATGCTGCTGGTATAAAAGTTGCTACTGTTGGTATTGAAAGTTAATGCTGCTGGTATGAAAGTTACAACTGCTAAAAGATTACAACTGCTGGAAGAGTTTATGCTGACAGAGAAAAGATCAAAGACTTATTAGAGAAAGAATAAAGATTGATTTTTGATCAAGATTACCTACGTGATAAGTATGAGTTATTTATAGAATAGATCATGGTGAATATTCTATGTTTTTATAATATATTATAAATCGGCTAGGACTCCTTGGTGTATAAAAGGAGGTCTTAGGGTATAGAGTTTATCATCAGAATCATATCTAGAAATCTTTTGTTTTTGATATCGTCATAGCTTCAAGGTTTTGTAACCCTAATACTAGGAGAGTATTCGTATTATTTGTAATAATAATATTAAAGCTTTTATTGTTGAATTAAATTGTGTTCTTGTGTTACTGTTTCATTGAAGAATTCTCCTTATATTAAAGATTAGATTCAGCATAATCTTTAGTATTATCAAACAAAGTTTCTATCATAAGTTGTGTAGGATTTATCTTGCATAACTAAATGTAACACCCCTATTTTTACATATAGCAGCGGAAGCTAATCTGGGGTATTACTTCAAGGTACAATAGTCATAATCATAGAAAACGAATCAAAAAGAGTCATTTTTGAAAATTAAGTTATCATTCATTATTTCATTAGAGTTTTTACAAACGAAAGGTCCCAAACTCTAAACACAAAGTTTGAATGATAACAGTTTTGCCATCTTTAAGTCCTCTCCACTCCGTGCCATCAGTTGCTTAATTACCTGAGATAAAACATGCTAAAAAGTCAACACAAAGGTTGAGTGATATTCATAGGTTTAAGTTAAATAATTTGAATGCAAATTCGATATTGGGTTACGTTGTTATACACCCGTTATTTGTAAAACAATATTATTGCCATTAGTTCATAAATCCGAAGCCTTGGGATATATTTGATACGTTATAGCCCCAACGGGTGCCTTTGCCAAAACACCCGCAGTTATATTCTAATGGTGTGCAATTGGTTATCGGTATAACTGGGTATACCAACGGGGGGCCAATCCCAAATAGATCCATTCACAACATTCGTGCTCACTCCGTAGAGTAATTAACGGTTCATGATATTGGGGACTTAAAGGCAAAATAGTTACTTAGGCAATAATAAATCACGATAGCATACATAAATAATTGCATTCATGGTTTATAGCATGTATCCCCCTTGCGGGTTTATAAAATATTCAAAAGATTGAAATGCGAGGCTATGAACTCACCTTAACAGTATAGGGAAATCTGAGTGATAGAAAAGGTATATGAAATGAAAGTAACGGCTTCGTCACATGCAACCTAGGGTAATATGTCAAGTTTTAGTTTGACTGAATATATTTTACATTATAATGAATATCATATTTGATTGAATTATTATGGAGTATTGTATCACCGTTCGGGCCATCATAATTCAGAGGTGATTTAGTAAACGTTTGAGGAGCTAGGGCACTTTAAATCGCAAACCCAACAACTCAGTCAGAACGTAATACCAAGATGAAACCCCTTAATATGAAGCTCCCTAGTATTGTGATGCGATAAAGATTCGGGACATGATAGTTATAACATAATCGGTTTTAAGTGTTTTACTTAATAACTGGAAATGATAAGCACGTCAAGCATTAATTAAAGTTATGTTTTATAAGGTTTTGAACACATTTCTACACTTTTTCAAAATGTTACATTTTAAAGCTCAAAATGTTTCTACACTTTCGTTACGTTAAAATATCTTATTTTAGCATATATTAGTAAGCTATAACCTGAAAATATCTTTTGGAATGTTAAAAATAGCTTGCATGCAAATTAGGACTAGTTTCGTAATTATTTTCATGCAAAGGGGGCTTTTAGATTATATAAAAACACAAAATTAGGGTTTTGGGTGTACGATTTTGGATCGAAAAGGAAAACGCATGGATTTTGAGCTTTAAAATTTTAACAAGAGATTGAACATGATCATATGACATTCATAAGAGTGTAGAAGCAGAAGTGGAACCTTTAGAACCTGAGTTTGAGCTTTATTGATCAAGAACGGTTCAAAATGGGTCGAATGCCACTCGTATGCCTAAAAATGGAGTCTCGGGGCTTCAAGACTTCAATTCTTCACTTGAATTCTGCACTTGGGACTTCTTAGGACCTCCTTGATTAGAACTTTGCTGCCATTGATGATTATAGAAGAAAGAATGAAGGCGTAAGTTGAAGAAATGGGGTTTACCCCTTTATATAGGTTCGAATGGTCTTGGAGGGCAAGAAAAGGGTGATGTGTTGTCAAATCCTTAGATATATTGAGTAAGGAAGTCTAGTAGGTAACAAGGAAGGGCTATGGGTGGAGCTAAGCAAGGTGGTAAAATTGTAGATGGTGGAGGTGGCCATGACTTAGACAAGCAACAAAGGAGGTGATGTGGAACCTTGGTGACCAAGTTAAGAGCTTAGAGGTGCTTGTAAGCTGCTTACTACTAAATTAGCATGATCATGGAGGGGCTTGCTTGCTTGGTTACTTGATAAAATGGGTCAAAACTAGCCAAAATGGGTCGCGGGTTCAAATAGGGCATGGGTTAGGGTTTTAAACTTATTTTTTGAGTGCGTTTGATTAGTAATGATAGAATATGGATTGTAATGTTTGTATTATGAGTTGATAACATGATTTGATTATTGGTTTGGGTTTAAAGTGGGTAAAAACAAAGAAATGAGTCACGGGTTGGCTCAGGGTTCGAACTAGGGTTTTAGGATTTAATTTGCATACATTGATGTTATAATGATGGAATATGATTTGTAATGTTGTAAATCAAGTATTTACAACTTATTTGACTAATGGTTGAGGTTAAAATGGATAAAAATAAAGAAACGGGTCACGGTTTAGAAAATAGCTCGGGTTAGGGTTTCTTAGGTTGATTTCTTGTAATTTCATGAAATGAGAAGGAATATGGAATGTAATTGAAGTGCATGAATTGCTTATAACTTGTACTTAATAGATTGTATATGTTTCCTTAGAAAAACAGAGATAAAATGGCTAGTTTAGATGTCATGCATTAATGACTTGTACATTATGCTTTAATGAACTTGTACCTTATTTTGGAGAGAAAGTATATTTAAATAAGATGTTATATTACTTGTACTTGTGATTGAGTAGCTTGTACATTTACTTTAGATATTAACTTTACATGGAATTAGGGTTTTAGAGGTATACGATAACGGTTTAAAGCCTGTCTTGATATAACGTTGCAAATGATACATTATATGAGTAATGTACTTTGTAATAATGATATTAAGATATTGACTTGACATATTATGATGTTTGCTTGACATATATGTAGATAGGATTGCCATAAGTAGGTTGCATGAGCTTGTTAACTTTAGTTATGCAATTTGCATTGTATATTGAGATATTGGTAAGGTAAGTAATGTAATAAAGCGAAAAATTTCCCTAAAAAAGGTGGTTCATATATAATTGATAGATAGTACACTACATCTAACTTAATAGATGGATATTTACATTGATGAAAATTGCGGATTGTTATAGTCCCCCATCCTTACAGAAATCCCGTCCTGAGATTTAATTGGATTTGAAGTGATGTTTGAAAACAGATGAGGATATTTGGTACGAATTTCATCTTCGCGTTCCCATGTAAATTCTGGTCCTCTTTTAGAGTTCCATCGCACTTTGACTATAGGAATACGACTTTGTTTTAGTTGCGCTATTTTACGATCCATAATTTTAACTGGTTCTTCTACAAAGTTGAGTTTGTCGTTGAGTTGAAGTTCTTTCATTGGAATGATGAGAGATTCATCGGATAAGCATTTCTTGAGATTAGAAACGTGTAAAGTATTGTGGACATTACTAAGCTCTTCAGGAAGCTCTAGTTTGTATGCCACTGGACCAATCCATTCAAGGATTTTGAATGGTCCAATGTATCAGGGATTAAGCTTTCCTCGTTTTCCAAATTGAAAGATACCTTTATGAGGTGATACTTTTAACGTAACACGATCGCCAATTTGAAATTCTAAAGGCTTTCGCCTTACATTGGCGTAACTTCTTTACCGATCTCTTGCAGCTTGCAAGCGTTGACGAATTTGCACGACCTTTTCAGTAGTTTCATGAATTATATCTTAGTCCCGTGAGTTGAACATCTCTAACTTCGGCCTAACAAACAGGTGATCTGCACTTTCGACCATAAAGTGCTTCGAATGGTGCTGCCTTGATACTGGTATGATAACTGTTATTGTAGGAAAATTCTATCATTGGTAAGTGTTTATCCTATCCTTTCCCAATTCTATATAGGAATATCTGGTTGTACCAGTAAGCCAGATGGCTTTTGACATTCTGCTTTAACTCTAGAACATGTCAAACATTTGCCAACATATTCCGCGATGAGTACCTTCATATTAGGCCACCAATAGAGTTTCTTTAGATCGTGGTACATTTTATCAGAATCCGGGTGAATAGAATATTTCGATTTATGAGACTCATGCATGATCAAGTCTCTTAAACCGCCAAAAAGTGGTAACCAACTTTGATTTTTGATACAACGAGTTTTGTCAAGACATATTTCAAATGATTTGTCCATTCCTCGTAGGTTTTCGGTTTTGACATTTTTTTTCTTTGAGGGCTTCATTTTGAGCTTCGAGAATTTGTGATGGTAATTTTGGATGAACAGTTAGGATCAATGCTCTAACTCGGAGTGGTTTGATTTGTTTCTTCCGACTTAAGGCATCTGCCACAACATTTACCTTTCCAGGATGATAGCAAATCTCATAATCATAATCTGCGAGTAATTCTAACCATCGACGTTGCCTCATATTCAATTCTTTTTGACGAAGAATGTGTTGAAGGCTTTTGTGATTAGTGAAAACTGTACACATTGTACCGTATAGATAGTGTCTCTAGATTTTAAGAGAAAATACTACTGCTCCTAATTCAAGATCATGAGTGGTATAGTTTTCTTCGTGAGGTTTGAGTTTTCGAGATGCATATGCAATGACTTTTTCTCTTTGCATTAATACAGCTCCTAGACCTTGAAGAGAATCATCACAGTAAATGACAATGTCATAATTTCCTTTTGGTAATGCTAAGATTGGTGCTTCATAGAATTTTTGTTTAAGGATTTGGAAAGCTGATTCTTGTTCTTCGCCCCAGATATAATTCTTCTTTTTCTGAGTTTATTTAGTCAAAGGCTTTGCAATTTTTGAAAAACCTTCGATAAATCTTCGGTAATAGCTGGCAAGTCCTATGAATTGACGCACTTCTGTGGGTGTAGTGGGAGATGTCCAGTTCTTAACAGCTTTAATCTTGGCAGGAACAACATGAAGTCCTTGACTATTAATGAGATGTCTAAGAAATTACACGATACGAATCCAGAAATCACATTTAGAGAACTTGGCAAACAATTTCTCTTTTCGGAGTAATTCCAAGATTATTCTCAAATGATTTACGTGTTCTTCTTTGTTACTAGAGTAGATAAGAATATCATCGATAAATACTATTACGAATTTATCCAAATATGGTTTACACACACGGTTCATGAGATCTATAAACACAGCAGGTGCGTTTGTTAAACCAAATGGCATGACTTGAAATACATAGTGTTCGTATCTTATTCTGAAAGCAGTCTTAGGAATATCTTCGTCTCTTACTCTCAGTTGATGATAGCCTGATCTTAAGTCGATTTTTGAGTAAACGCTTAAACCTTAAAGTTGATCAAATAAGTCATCGATCCTGGGTAATGGGTAATGATTCTTTATGGTAAGTTTATTCAATTCTCAATAATCGATGCACATTCTAAAAGATCTGTCTTTCTTTTTAACAAATAAGACAAGAGCTCCCCAAGGTGATGTACTTGGTCCAATAAAACCTCGGTCTGCTAGTTCTTGAAGCTAGTTAGATAACTCCTGCATTTCTGAAGGAGCCAATCTATAAGGTGTTCGAGCTATAGGTGCTGCTCTAGGAATTAAGTCGATTTGGAACTCTACTTGGCGAACGGGAGGAAGACCAGGTAGATTTTCAGGAAAAACATCTGGAAATTCTTTGACTACGGGAATATCTTCTAATCTTTTCTCGTCTGATTTCTTTTCCATTACTTGAATCATGAAAACTTGACAACTTCAGGATATATACCTTTCGGTTTTTATACAGGATATGAGATTTAGTCGAGTTTTACTTTGATCACCTCGAATGATTAGAGTTTCACTGTTGATAGGAATGTGAACGAATTTCTCGTCACAGAGAATTTTTGCATGATACTTGGACAACCAGTCCATACCGATGACAACGTCGAAACTACCGAGTTTAATTGGCATGAGATCGATTTCGAAAGGTTGGTTTAACAAAGTTAAAGTGCAGCCTTTGATAATGGTGTTTGTGCTTACTAAGTTTCCATCAACCATTTCGATATCATAAAAGGTATCTATTGTAATAGATAGAATATTTAGCATAGAGGCAAGAGATATGGATATAAAGCTTCTATCAACTCCAGAGTTAAACAATACTTTGGTTAAATGCTGATTTAGAAGAAACGTATGCGTAACCATGTTCTGGTCTTGATGAGCATTTTTATCTTTTAACATGTAGGCTCTTCCCTAGGCATTGATGTTGGTCTTTTGGCACTGATTTATATAATGCCCTTTTTCTCCACAAGCATGACATATAATTGTCACTGTTAGTTGATTACTTCCAGCGGCTGGCTTCTTGTTTTGGCAGTTCTTGGTTAAATGGCCTACCTTGTTGCAAATATTACATTTACCCGTACAAGGTCCGGTGTGATGAAGATTGCATCTATTGCATAATGGGAGGTCTCCGGCATACCTATTGTTTCTAGATGGAGTACAACATAAGCTCTAACAACTTCTTGCCTTCGGTTTTGTTGTAGTTGGTGATTGTTGTAGCGATTGTTGATGTTGGTGTTACGATAGTTGTTGTTGTTGCGGAAGTTGTTGTTGTTGTTGAAAGTTCTTCTGTCGTCAAACTTTCGTTTGTTGTCACTTGATACTTGCACTGGAGTATGCTTGGTTACTTGATCCATTAGCCT
Organism: Tanacetum coccineum; assembly: GCA_026074375.1. NCBI lineage: Eukaryota > Viridiplantae > Streptophyta > Magnoliopsida > Asterales > Asteraceae > Tanacetum > Tanacetum coccineum. The sequence continues at coordinate 14,761 of BQNB010004705.1, read as the reverse complement.
TTGGGCTATGTTAATGGCTTCCTCTAAAGTTTGAGGTTTAGAGGCAGTAACATTTCCTTCAATGCTTCGAGGTAGTCCCCCGATGAAAGCTTCCAAGAGTTTCTCGGTGTTTGGCACCATGTTCGGGCATAGGATTGTTAATTCTTGGAATCTTCTAACATAAGGTTTAAGATCATTTCCCTTTACAGTCAGATTGTAAAGTTCTTCTTCCATTTTTCTGATTTCAGTCCGGGGACAATACTTGTTCGTCAGAAGCCTTTTTAACTCAGTCCAGGTGATTTGATTGGCTTGCTCTACTCCCATAGGCTGGGCATATGCATTCCACCAGGACAAGGCATCGTCAGTTAGAGTACCAGTAGCAAATGTTACTTTTTTTTCTTCAGCACATCTGCTATGAGAGAATACTGATTCGGTTCGTTCAAACCAGCGGATAAGGCCAACTGCTCCTTCTGTGCCATTAAAGTAGAAAGGTTGATAGCTAATGAACTCTTTATAGTTTCCCATTTTTATTACAGGAGTTCCAGTAGGACCGGTGTTCCTATTGGGATTACTAGCACTTGCCATTGTTGCAGCTTGTGCTTCCAGAGCCGCAGTGACACTGTCAGCAACTAGTTTTCTAATGGCAGCTTAAGTCATGGCCGGTGCTTAAGATGGTTACGTCCTTTTGGGAGGCATTCTATCAACAAAAGACAACACGTAATAAGAATAATATTACAAGTTTTACAATGTTATGCTTAAGATAAAATGCTTAAAATGAAATATTTTTGATTATTTTTGAACTTTAAGCATTTTAGCAATAGCAATATTGAAACCATAAATACTAACAAAGTCAGGTATTTGTTAGCATTATTTTCTAGAGGTTGCGGTATGATTATGGTGAATATGATGAAGGATGAATGATGATGAAATGAAATGAATAGATTGGTGAAACAACAAAGTATATAACGGGATTGCCTTTGTATTAAGAACAACTTGCCTTAGTACTATACATAGTCAAGATTTGACAAGTGTTTTTATTTATACCACACATCCCGTGGCTAGGTTAAAAGCCAATACTAGAACCTAAGCTAGTAGTTGGATGATTATTCCATACGGTTCTTGAGTTCATTGATGGAGTTTTAGAGATTTTCTATATCCGCTTGGTGACGAATATGCATGTCGTTGATAATGTCTCCTAGTTTAGTGATCCTGAAGCGGGCTAGAGAAATCTTATGGTTACTTCCCATTTGTTTCCTCTAGAGTTTGGTAATTTGGGCACGAGCTTGTTGAAGTTCAGCTTCCAAAATATCGAAATCTTGTTGGATGATTACTCGTCCTTTTCTGAAACCTTCGACTTTATCTTCTATATGCACAATACGATCGAGAGAGAGTTTTCCTAAGTAATTCATAATTTCTTCGATTTGTTCCTCATGACGCTCTATACTTGTCTTTCGTGATCTTTCATCTATCTCAAAGGCTTGAGATAGGGAAGAGGTAGAAAAAGATGATCGGCCTTGTTTCTTGGGTGATAAAAATTCTTAAGGATTAGGTATTGAAGATGGAGGTATGATAGTTGGAGGCGGGATATGTGATTTTTCAGTATAAAAGGCTTGCAAAGCTTTCATGTAGGGATCATCATAAAATAATGAAAGAGTTGGTGAAGCTAGAGGGACTATTATAAATGAGTTAGAAGAGCTAGAGTAAGTTTTTCCTGGTGAAGTCGGGATATAATCCGGAGAAGCCAGAGCAAGATAGTTTGGGAAGTTTGAGGAAAAGGCATCCTCCATATTGGAAGTAGGATGGTCGGGAGAAGACATCATTCTGTTTAACAACCCAATGGTAAATAACATAAGTTATTTATTTAGTAATATAATAGTTATGTATCTTTACATACCATTTCGGAAGATATAGCGGCACGGAGGACTTTCTTGGATGGAAAAAGAAAAGTAGTTATAGTTAAGGTTTCAACCTTGTTCTCTATAACGTGGCTCTGATACCAAATCTGTAACACCCCCATTTTTACATATAGCAGCGGAAGCTAATCTGGGGTATTACTTCAAGGTACAATAGTCATAATCATAGAAAACGAATCAAAAAGAGTCATTTTTGAAAATTAAGTTATCATTCATTATTTCATCAGAGTTTTTACAAACGAAAGGTCCCAAAATCTAAAACATAAAGTTTGAATGATAATAGTTTTGCCATCTTTAAGTCATCGCCACTCCGTGCCATAACTTACTTAATTACCCGAGATAAAACATGCTAAAAAGTCAACACAAAGGTTGAGTGATATTAATAGGTTTAAGTTAAATAATTTGAATGCAAATTTGATATTGGGTTACGTTGTTATACACCCGTTATAAAACAAGTATTATTGCCATTAGCTCATGCATTCGAAGCCTTGGGATATATTTGATACGTTATAGCCCCAACGGGTGCCTTTGCCAAAACACCCGCAGTTATATTCTAATTAGTGCAATTGGTTACCGGTATAACTGGGTACACCAACGGGGAGGCTAATCCCAAATAGATCTATTCACAACATTCACACTCACTCCGTAGAGTAATTAACGGTTCATGATATTGGGGACTTAAAGGCAACATAGTTACTTAGGCAATAACAAATCAGGACAGCATACAGAAATAATTGCATTCATGGTTTATAGCATGTATCCTCCTCGCGGGTTTATGAAATATTTAAAAGATTGAAATGTGAGGCTATGAACTCACCTTAACAGTATAGGGAAATCTGAGTGATAGCAAGGGTATATGAAATGAAAGTAACGGCTTCGTCATACGCAACCTGAGGTAATATGTCAAGTCTTAGTTTGATTAAATATGTTTTACATTATAATGAATATAATCTTTGATTGAGCTAGGGCACTTTAAATCGTAAACCCAACAACTCAGTCAGAACGTAATACCAAGATGAAACCCCTTAATCTGAAGCTCCCTAGTATTGTGATGCGATATAGATTCGGGACAAGATAGTTATAACATAATCGGTTTTAAGTGTTTTACTTAATAACTAGAAATGATAAGCACGTCAAGCGTTAATTAAAGTTATGTTTTATAAGGTTTTGAACACATTTCTACACTTTTTCAAAATGTTACATTTTAGACCCTTAAGAATGAAAAATGGCAAAATATACCCTTGGAGTTTTCACTTTTACAAGTTTGGTCCTTCTAGTTTAAAAGATGTACAAAGTAAACCTTGTATTTTGTAAAGTGACATAATAGACCCCTATAGTTATAACTTTGATAAAATGATATTTTTAGTCCATTTAGTTATAAGTTTCAGAAAGTTGTGATATATACCCCTTGGCATGAAAATAATTACGAAACTAGTCCTAATTTGCATGCAAGCTATTTTTAACATTCCAAAAGACATTTTAGGTTATAGCTTACTAATATAAGCTGAAATAAGTTATTTTACTGTAACGAAAGTTTAAAATAACGATTCGTTAAGCCAGAAATCAAAACGGGTCGAATTAGGGTTTTAAAATGAAAACGCGTAGGTTTTTAATTCAAATTTTATCAAGAAATTATAAAAAGTTTAAAATAACATTAGTTTAACTTATTAGAATAGATTATAAAAACATTTTATCATAATAGCTTTTAGATTAATTAAAAACACAAAATTAGGGTTTCGGGTGTACGGTTTTGGATCAAAAAGGAAAATGCATGGATTTTGAGCTTTAAAATTTTAACAAGAGATTGAACATGATCATATGACATTCATAAGAGTATAGAAGAAGAAGTGGAACCTTTAGAACCTGGGTTTGAGCTTTATTGATCAAGAACGGGTCAAAATGGGTCGAATGCCACTCGTACGCCTAGAAATGGAGCCTCGGGGCTTCAAGGCTTCAATTATTCACTTGAATTCTGCACTTGGGACTTCTTAGGACCTCCTTGATCAGAAATTTGCTGCCATTGATGATTATAGAAGAAATAATGAAGGTGTGAGTTGAAGGAATGGGGTTTACCCCTTTATATAGGTTCGAATGGTCTTGGAGGGCAAGCAAAGGGTGATTTATTGTCAAATCCTTAGAGATACTAAGTAAGGAAGTCTAGTAGGTGACAAGTAAGGGCTATGGGTGTAGCTAAGCAAGGTGGTAAGGTTTTAGATGGTGGAGGTGGTCGTGGCTTAGACAAGCAACAAGGGAGGTGATGTGGAACCTTGGTGACCAAGTTAAGAGCTTAGAGGTGCTTGTAAGCTGATTACTACTAAAGTAGCATGGTCATGGAGGGGCTTGCATGCTTGGTTACTTGATAAAATGGGTCAAAACTAGCCAAAAAGGGTCGCGGGTTCGAATAAGGCATTGGTTAGGGTTTTAAGCTTATTTTTAGAGTGAATTTGATTAGTAATGATGGAATATGGATTGTAATGTTTGTATTATGAGTTTATAACATTATTTGATCATTGGTTTGGGTTTAAAGTGGGTAAAAACAAAGAAATGAGTCGCGGGTTGGCTTAGGGTTCGAACTAGGGTTTTTAGGATTTAATTTGCATACATTGAGGTTATAATGATGGAATATGATTTTTAATGTTGTAAATCAAGTATTTACAACTTATTTGACTAATGGTTGAGGTTAAAAACGGATAAAAATAAAGAAACGGGTAACGGTGGGGGGGCGGTTGTAGAAATAAGCTCGGGTTAGGGTTCTTAGATTGATTTCTGTAATTTCATGAAATGAGAAGAATATGGCATGTAATTGAAGTGTATTAATTGCTTTAAACTGTATTAATAGATTGTACAAGTTTCCTAAAAAAACGGAGGTAAAATGGATATTTTAGATGTCGTGCATTAATGACTTGTGCATTATGCTTTAAAGAACTTATACCTTATTTTGGAGGGAAAGTATATTTAAATAAATGTTATATTACTTGTACTTGTGCTTTAGTAGCATATCATTCGCTGTTAGGATATAAACTTGACATGGAATTAGGTTTTTTTAGAGGTATACGATTAACAGTTTTAAAAGCTTGTCTTGAATTAAACGTTGCAATTGTCATTATATGCGTAATGTACTTGTAAAAATGATAATAAGAATATTGACTAGACATGTTATATGTTTTCTTGACATTATATAGATAGGAATGCCATAGGTAGGTTTGCGTGAGCCTCGTGAACTTTCGTTTATGCAAAGTTTGCGTTTGCATATTGAGATATTGGTAAAGTAAGTTAATGTAATAAAGCAAATTTTCCCTTAAAAAGGTGGTTTCATATATAATAGATAGGATAGTTCATTGCATCAAACATAATAGATGGATATTTACAGATTGATGAAAATTGGCGATTGTATATGTCCCCCATCCTGTACAGAAATCTCGTCCCGAGATTTAATTTGGATTTTGAAGTGGCTGTTTAAAACAGATGAGTGATATTTGGCCACAAATTTCATCTTCGCGTTCCCAGTAAATTATTGTCCTCTTTTAAGTTCCAATTCGCACTTTTATTTTGAAACTATAAATAAATCTTCTGTTTTAGTTGCTTTTGATTTCACATCCATAATTTCCACTGGTTCTCTATAAAGTTGATTTTTGTCGTTGAAGTTTGAAAGTACTTTCATTGGAATTGATGAAGATCATCGGATAAGCCTTTCTTAAGATTAGAAACTGAAAAGTTATTATGGACATTACAAGGCTCTTCAGGAAGCTCTATGTAATATATAATGGAATTTATGTTGCCACTGACCAACCCTTTCAAGGATTTTTAATGGTCGCAATGTATCGGGGATTAAGCTTCCCTCGTTTTCCAAATTGAAAGTATACCTTTATGAGGTGATTCTTTTAACATAACACATCGCCAATTTGAAATTCTAAAGGCTTTCACTTATATTGGCATAAAAATAAAACTTCTTGCCGATACTCTTCTGCAGCTTGCAAGCGTTGACCAGATTTCCACGATCTTTTAGTGTTTTCATGGAATTATTTCTGGTCTGTGATTTGAACAATCTCCAACTTTGCCCAACAAACGGGTGGATCTGACTTTCGTCATACAAAGTGCTTCAAATGGTGGCACTTGATACTGGATGATAACTGTTAATGTAGGAAAACTCTATCATGGTAAGATGTTTTATCACCATCCTTTCCTGAAATCTATGACACAGGCTCGAAGCATGTCTTTGAGTGTTTGGATGGTTATTTCACTTGTCCATCGGTTTCAGGATGATATGTTGTACTCATGTCTAATTGAGTACCCAAAGCATTTTGCAATGATCGCCAGAATCTGGATGTGAAATGACTGTCACGATCCGAGATTATGGAGATAGGCACGCCATGTCGAGAGACTATTTCTTTGATGTATAACCTTGTAAGAGTTTCCATACTATCAATCGCTCGAGTGGGTATGAAATGTGCGGATTTGGTAAGACGATCAACAATGACCCAGATAGTATCATGTCTGATTGAGGTTTTGGGTAGCTTTGTAACAAAATCCTTTGTTATCCTTTCCCATTTCCACATAGGAATTTCTGGTTGTACTAGTAAGCCAGATGGCTTTTGACATTCTGCTTTAACTCTAGAACATGTCAAACATTTGCCAACACATTCCACAATGATTGCCTTCATGTTGGGCCACCAATAGAGTTTCTTTAGATCATGGTACATTTTATTAGAACCCGGGTGAATAGAATATTTTGATTTATGAGGACACAATGGCAATGATCAAGTCTCTTAAACCGCCAAAAAGTGGTAACCAACTTCGATTTTTGATACAACGATTTTCGTCAGGACGTATTTCAAATGATTTGTCCATTCCTCGTAGGTTTTCGGTTTTGACATTTTCTTCTTTGAGGGCTTCATTTTGAGCTTCGAGAAATTAAGATGGTAATTTTGGATGAACGGTTAGGATCAATGATCTAACTCGGAGTGGTTTGATTTGTTTCTTCCGGCTTAAGGCATCTGCCACAACATTTTCCTTTCCAGGATGATAGAAAATCTCACAATCATAATCTGCGAGTAATTCTAACCATCGGCGTTGCCTCATATTCAATTCTTTTTGACGAAGAATGTGTTGAAGGCTTTTGTGATCAGTGAAAACTATACACTTTGTACCGTATAGATAGTGTCTCCATATTTTAAGATCAAATACTACTGCTCCTAATTCAAGATCATGAGTGGTATAGTTTTCTTCGTGAGGTTTGAGTTGTCGAGATGCATATGCAATGGCTTTTTCTCTTTGCATTAATACAGCTCCTAGACCTTTTAGAGAAGCATCACAGTAAACGACAAAGTCATCATTTCCTTCTGGTAATGCTAAGATTGGTGCTTCACAGAGTTTTTGTTTAAGGAGTTGGAAAGCTGATTCTTGTTCTTTCGCGTAGATAAATTCTTGTTTTCTGATTAATTTAGTCAAAGGCTAGCAATTTGAAAAACCATTGATAAATCTTCCGTAATAATCCGGCGAGTCCCTAAGAATTGACGCACTTCTGTGGGTGATATGGTAGAAGTCAGTTCTAACAAGCTTCAATCTTGGAAGGATCAACAGAAGTCCTTGACTAACAATGATATGTCTAAGAAATTGCACATAAACGAATCCAGAAATCACATTTAGAGAACTTGGCCATACAATTCTCTTTTCGGAGTAATTCCAAGATTATTCTCAGATGATTTGCGTTTCTTCTTTGTTACGATAGTAATAAGAATATCATCAAATAAATACTATTCTGAATTTATACAAGTATGGTTTACACACACGGTTAATGCATCCATGAACACGAGCAGGTGTTTTGTTAACCAAAAAGGCATGACCTATGAAATTCATAGTGTCCGAACTTGTTCTGAAAGCAATCTTAGAATATCTTCGTCCCTATCTCATCAGTTGATGATAGCCTGATCTAAATCGAGTTTTGAGTAAGACCGCTTGAAACCTTGTAAGTTGATTCGAATAAGACCTCGATCCTGGTAAATGTGTAACGATTCTTTATTGTAATTTATTCAACTCTAGGTAAACCGATGCCCATTCTAAAAGAAACTTCTTTATTTTTAAGCATAAGATAGGAGCTCCCCAAGGCATGTACTTTGGTCAATGAAACTCGGTCTGCTAGTTCATGAAGATGTTAGATAACCCTGCATTTCTGAAGAGCCACATCAATAAGGTGTTTGGGCTGACAAGTGCATGCTCCGAGAAATTAAAGTCGATTTGGAACTCTAGCTTGGCGAAGCGGGAGGAAGAACCAGGTAGATCTTCAGAAAAAACATCTGAAAATCTTATGAACCTAATAGGGATAATCTTCTAGTCATTGTTCTTGTCTGATTTCCTTTTCCATTACTTGTAATCATGAAAACTTGACAACCTCGATATATACTTATCGGTTTTTATACAGGATATGAGATTTAGTCGGGTTTTACTTTGATCACCTCGAATGATTAGAGTTTCACCATTGATAGGAATGTGAATGACTTTCTCGTCACAAAGAATTTTGACATGATACTTGGACAACCAGTCCATACCAATGACAACGTCGAAACTACCGAGTTTAATTGGCATGAGATCGATTTCAAAAGGTTGATTTAACAAAGTTAGAGTGCAGCCTTTGATAACATTGTTTGTGCTTACTAAGTTTCCATCAGCCATTTCGATATCATAAAAGGTATCTATTGTAATAGATGGAATATTTAGCATAGAGGCAAATGATATAGATATAAAGCTTTTATCAGCTCCAGAGTCAAACAATACTTTGGCTAAATACTGATTTAGAAGAAACGTACCCGTAACCACGTTTGGGTCTTGATGAGCATTTTTATCTCTTAACATGTAGGCTCTTCCCTGGGCATTGATGTTGGTTTTTCGGCACTGATTTGTATAATGCCTTTTTTCTCCATAGGCATGACATACAATTGTCACTGGTAGTTGATTACTTCCCAGTGGCGGCTTCTTGTATTTATGCATTTCTTATTGGTCAATGGCCTACCTTGTTGCAAATATTACATTTACTAGTACAAGGTCCGGTGTGAGGAGAAATGCATCTCTGCATTAATGGGCGGACTCCGGCATACCTATGTTTTCCATAATGCAAGTAACAACTAAAGCTCTAACAGCTTCTTGCCTTCGATTTTGTTGTAGTTGGTGATTGTTGTAGCGATTGTTAGTGTGGTGTTACAGTAGTTGATGTTGATGGTGAAGTTGATTTTGTTGTGTTTCAAAAGTTCTTCAGTCGTCCAAACTTTTGTTTGTTGTTCACTTGATACTTGCATCTGGAGTATGCTAATGGTTACTTGATCAATTAACCTTTGGGCTATGTTAATAGGCTTCCCTCTAAAGTTTGAGTCTAGAGGCATTAACATTTCCTTCAATTGCTATTCGAGGTAGTACCCCGAAGAAAGCTCCAAGAGTTCCTCGGTGTTTATTTGGAACATGTTAGGGCATAGGATTGTTAATTCTTGGAATCTTCTAGCATAAGGTTTAAGATCATTTCCTTTTACAGTCAGATTGTAAAGTTCTTCTTCCATTTTTCTAATTTTAGTCCGGGGACAATACTTGTTTGTTAGAAGCATTTTTAACTCATTCCAGGTGATTCGTTTGGCTTGCTCAAACCCCTATAAGGTCCTGGGCTTATGCTTTCCACCAGGACAAGTGCATTGTCAATTAGAGTACCATAGCAAATGTTTTTACTTTGTTTTCATTAGCACATCTACTACGAGCGAATACTGATTCGGCTCGTTTCAAACCACGGATAGGCCAACTGCTCCTTCCGTAACATTAAAAGTAGAAAGTTTGACAGCTGACGGTGACTCTTATATTATTCCCGTTTTTTATACATGGAGTTTCCAGTAGGACCGTGGTTCCTATGGGATATACATATGTAGTGCAGCTGTGCTTTTAGAGCCACAGTAAAAACATAGACCACTGTCAGCAACTAGTTTTCTAATGGCTGCTTGAGTCATGGCCGGTGCATCAGATGTTGACGTCCTTTTGGGAGGCATTCTATCAACAAAAGACAACACGTAATAAGAATACAAGTTTTACAATGTTATGCTTAAGATTAAAATGCAGTAAAATGAAATATTTTAGATTATTTTTGAACTTTAAGCATTTTAGCAATAACAATATTGAAACCATAAATACTAACAAAGTCAGGTATTTGTTAGCATTATTTTCTAGAGGTTGCGGTGTGATTATGGTGAATAATGATGCATCTGATGAAGTATGAATGATGATGAGATGAAATGAATAGAATGTGGAAACCACAAGTATATAACGGGATTGTCTTTGTAATTAGAAAAGCAACCTTTGTTTTTTTGCCTTAGTAACTATACATAGTCAAGATTTGACAAGTGTTTTTATTTATACCACACATCCCGTGGCTAGGTTAAAAGCTAATATTGGAATCTAAGCTAGTAGTTGGATGATTATTCCATACGGTTCTTGAGTTCGTTGATGGAGTCTTAGAGATTTTCTATATCCGCTTGGTGACGAATATGCATGTCGTTGATAATGTCTCCTAGTTCAGTGATCCTAAAGCGGGCTAGAGAAATCTTATGGTTAATTCCCGTTTATTTCCTCTAGAGTTTGGTAATTTGGGCACGAGCTTGTTGAAGTTCAGCTTCCAAAATATCGAAATCTTGTTGGATGATTACTCCTCCTTTTTCGAGACCTTCGACTTTATCTTCTATATGCACAATACGATCGAGAGAGAGTTTTCCTAAGTAATTCATAATTTCTTTGATTTGTTCCTCATGACGCTCTATACTTGTCTTTCATGAGCTTTCACCTATCTCAAAGGCTTGAGGTAGGGAAGAGGTAGAAGAAGATGATCGGCCTTGTTTCTTGGGTGACAAAAATTCTTGAGGATTAGGTATTGAAGATGGAGGTATGATAGTTGGAGGCGGGATAGGTGATTTTTCAGTATAAAAGGCTTGCAAAGCTTTCATGTAAGGATCATCATGAAATAATGAAAGAGTTGGTGAAGCTAGAGGGACTATTCCAAATAAGTTGGAAGAGCTAGAGTAAGTTTTTCCTGGTGAAGTCGGGATATAATCCGGAGAAGCCGGAGGAAGATAGTTTGGGAAGTTTGAGGAAAAGGCATCCTCCATATTGGAAGTAGGATGGTCGGGAGAAGACATCGTTCTGTTTAACAACCCAGCGGTAAATAACATAAGTTATTTATTTAGTAATATAATAGTTATGTATCTTTACATACCATTTCGGAAGATATAGCGGCACGGAGGACTTTCTTGGATGGAAAAAGAAAAGTAGTTATAGTTAAGGTTTCAACCTTGTTCTCTATAACGTGGCTCTGATACCAAATCTGTAACACCCCCATTTTTACATATAGCAGCGGAAGCTAATCTGGGGTATTACTTCAAGGTACAATAGTCATAATCATAGAAAACGAATCAAAAAGAGTCATTTTTGAAAATTAAGTTATCATTCATTATTTCATTCATAGTATTTACAACGAAAGTCCCAAAAATCTAAAACATAAAGTTTGAATGATAACAGTTTTGCCATCTTCAAGTCCTCGCCACTCCGTGCCATAAGTTGCTTAATTACCTGAGATAAAACATGCTAAAAAGTCAACACAAAGGTTGAGTGATATTCATAGGTTTAAGTTAAATAATTTGAATGCAAATTCGATATTGGGTTACATTGTTATACACCCGTTATAAAACAAATATTATTGCCATTAGCTCATGAATCCGAAGCCTTGGGATATATTTGATACGTTATAGCCCCAACGGGTGCCTTTGCCAAAACACCCGCAGTTATATTCTAATGGTGTGCAATTGGTTACCGGTATAACTGGGTATACCAACGGGGAGGCCAATACCACAATTATATCTATACACAACATACGACGCTCACTTCCGTAGAGTAATACGTTCATGATTATTAATTAACTTAAAGGCAAAATAGTTACTTAGGCAATAATAAATCAGGATAGCATACAGAAATAATTGCATTCATGGTTTAAGCATGTATCCCCCTCGCGGGTTTATGAAATATTTAAAAGATTGAAATGCGAGGCTATGAACTCACCTTAACAGTATAGGGAATTCTAAGTGATAGCAAAGGTATATGAAATAAAAGTAACGGCTTCGTCACACGCAACCTAGGGTAATATGTCAAGTCTTAGTTTTATTGTTATGTTTCAAATCTTTATAAAGTATAAATGTAATATCTATGAATGAATTATTATGGATAATGTATCACCGTTCGGGAGCCACATAATTTAGAGGTTCATTCAAGTTTAGTATAGACGTTTGATGAGCTAGGCACTTAAGATAATCGTAAACCCAACAACTCAGTCAGAACGTAATACCAAGATGAAACCCCTTAATATGAAGCTCCCTAGTATTGTGATATGATATAGATTCAGGACAGAATTTATAAAGCACATCGATGATGAATTTTATAATAGTTATAACATAATCGGTTTTAAGCGTTTTGCTCAATAACTGGAAATGATAAGCACGTCAAGCGTTAATTAAAGTTATGTTTTATAAGGTTTTGAACACATTTATACACTTTTTTCAAATTGTTACATTTTAGACCCTTAAGAATGAAAAATGGCAAAATATACCCTTGGAGTTTTCACTTTTACAAGTTTGGTCCTTCTAGTTTAAAAGATGTACAAAGTAAACCTTGTACTTTAGAAAGTGACATTTTTAGTTTAAAAGATGTACAAAGACCCCTATAGTTATAACTTTAGAAATATGACATTTTTAGTCTCTTTAGTTATAAGTTTCAGAAAGTTACGATATATACCCCTTTGCATGAAAATAATTACGAAACTAGTCCTAATTTGCATGCAAGCTATTTTTAACATTCCAAAAGATATTTGCAGGTTATAGCTTACTAATATAAGCTAAAATAAGATATTTTAACGTAACGAAAGTTTAAAATAGCGATTCGTTAAGCCAGAAATCAAAACGGGTCAAATTAGGGTTTTAAAACGAAAACGTGTAGGTTTTTAATTCAAATTCCTTCAAGACTTGATAAAAAGTTTAAATTAACATTAGTTTAACTTATTAGAATAGATTATAACAATATTTTACCATAATAGATTTTAGATTAATTAAAAACACAGAATTAGGGTTTCGGGTGTACGGTTTTGAATTAAAAAAAAACATGCATGGTTTTGAGTTTAAATTCTTCAAGAAATGAATTAAGCATGATCATAAGACATTAATAAGAGTATAGGAGCATAAATGGATCATAAGGAACCTGGTTTCGAGCAGAACGGTTCAAAATGGGTCGAATGCCACTCGTATGCCTAAAAATGGAGTCTCGGGGCTTCAAGACTTCAATTCTTCACTTGAATTCTGCACTTAGGACTTCTTAGGACCTCCTTGATCAGAAATTTGCCGCCATTGATGATTATAGAAGAAAGAATGAAGGTGTGAGTTGAAGGAATGGGGTTTACCCCTTTATATAGGTTCGAATGGTCTTGGAGGGCAAGCAAAGGGTGATGATGTGTCAAATCCTTAGAGATACTAAGTAAGGAAGTCTAGTAGGTGACAAGGAAGGGCTATGGGTGTAGCTAAGCAAGGTGGTAAGGTTGTAGATGGTGGAGGTGGCCATGGCTTAGACAAGCAACAAGGGAGGTGATGTGGAACCTTGGTAACCAAGTTAAGAGCTTAGAGGTGCTTGTAAGCTGCTTACTACTGAAGTAGCATGGTTATGGAGGGGCTTGCTTGCTTAGTTACTTGATAAAATGGGTCAAAACTAGCCAAAAAGGGTCGCGGGTTCGAATAGGGCACGAGTTAGGGTTTTAAGCTTATTTTTCAAGTGCATTTGATTAGTAATGATGGAATATGGATTGTAATGTTTATATTATGAGTTTATAACATGATTTGATCAGTGGTTTAGGTTTAAAGTGGGTAAATACAAAGAAATGAGTCGCGGGTTGGCTTAGGGTTCGAACTAGGGTTTTTAGGATTTAATTTGCATACATTGAGGTTATAATGATGGAATATGATTTGTAATGTTGTAAATCAAGTATTTACAACTTATTTGACTAATGGTTGAGGTTAAAAACGGATAAATATAAAGAAACGGGTCACGATTTAGAAAATAGCTCGGGTTAGGGTTTCTTAGTTTGATTTCTTGTAATTTCATGAAATGAGAAGGAATATGGAATTTAATTGAAGTGCATGAATTGCTTGTAACTTGTATTTAATAGGTTGTACAAGTTTCCTTAGAAAAATGGAGGTAAAATGGCTATTTTGAATGTCATGCATTAATGACTTGTACATTATGCTTTAAAGGACTCGTACCTTATTTTGGAGGGAAAGTATATTTAAATAAGATGTTATATTACTTGTACTTGTGCTTTATTAGCTTGTACATTTGCTTTAGATATTAACTATACGATAATAGTTTAAAGCCTGTCTTGATATAACGTTGCAAATGGTACATTATATGAGTAATGTACTTTGTAAAAATGATATTAAGATATTGACTTGACATGTTATGATGTTTTCTTGACATATATGTAGATAGGATTTCCATAGGTAGGTTGCGTGAGCTCGTTAACTTTAGTTATGCAATTTGTGTTGCATATTCAGATATTGGTAAGGTAAGTAATGTAATAAAGCGAAAATTTCCCTGAAAAAGGTTGTTCATATATAATAGATAGATATTACATTGGTGAAAATTTTGGGTTGTTATAGAATTACAAGGTTTCTTATTTGGAATTGTGATCGATGCTTGACCTTTAGTTGCTCTTCTTTTCTTCAGAAAATCCTCTTTTATGTGTATGGTATGAAGAATATGATTTTGCACACTGAAAACTTGTTTTTGAGTCTTCTATTTATAGTGTCTGAAAAAGA
>BQNB010004704.1:0-106211 GCA_026074375.1 Tanacetum coccineum | reverse complement strand
CAGGCCCAATTAATGGTATCCCCGGTGACATGTCGCCGGGGATACTTATGTACACGTCACCACTAAATTAAGTAACACTAATTTATTTTTTTTAAATAAACAAAATAATCCCCGGCGACATGTCGCCGGGGAAAAGTAAGCGGGAAAAATTCCCGTTACGTTTTACGTTAATTAATTTTTTTAAAATACCAAATATTATCCCCGGCGACATGTCGTCGGGGAAACGTGAGCGGGAAAAATCCCCGCTACGTTTTGCGTTGATTTTTTGGGTCAAATTTTACTTACACTATCCCCGGCGACAAATGTCGCCGGGGAAAACATCGTCACCTGTTCTCCTATTTCTTGTAGTGTAGGTGCTGAGCCACCCCTAATCAACCTACTTCATTCATTAGTTACTTATATTACAAGCCGTTTTTTTATTAGTTTTTTACCTTCGGCCCTCCTTATCACTATAACGTTTTGTGTTAACCACGGTTGGCCCCCCTTATCACTATAACGTTTTGTGTTAACCACGGTTGGCCCCCCTTAACTAAAAATCCTGGCTCCGCCCCTGCATGTGATGATCTAGTTTTAGTATTTTATCGCACTTTTAGCAAAGTTTTATTGAGCACCTTAAATCATCAGAACATTATATATATTCAAAACTTAACACTTTAATGAAAGAAATAACGTACTGACCGAGAATATGACGAAGGTTTTGGTCAGCAGAAAGTGAGGGTACAGTTCCCACACCTTTAAAAACATGTAAACACGTCATATACACTCTTTGCAGGGGTAACATAACCACAGGTTGCAACGATCTGACAACTTTACGTTTATGATAGGGTGACGTCATTATGAAATATAAAACTGATTAATTAGATGAAGAAGATTAGCATTAAGTATTAACAAAGAAACATGTTGAATTTAAAGTATGTTAAAACCAGGGGCTGGCTATATATGGTGGTCCGTACATGGTTTGTGAAAATGTGTAGTATGTTAAGGAAATTTAACACAAATTTATAGTGCTTAGTTCTTTCCTTTTTCTTGTCATCCATATGTGTTAAGATTTTATTTCATAGTAGGACACTTAGAAGAATTTAATTGCATGCTTGGAAAATACTATCAACTCTAATCCACCTCCATTCATTCTCATACTTCATAAAAATAAAATATACTCTCTCTTCTTGCTCTCGTATGTGCCATGTACAATCAACAACACCAATACCATTCCATAAAAGTTTTGCTTGCTAAAATCATCAAAAGTTAAAGATCTTTTTAAAAACTAGTTGATGGATCTTTGGTTAAATCTCTTCAAGACATCATCAAAGAGGCTCATCATTGTTTGGGTTAGAATGAAGTTCTTAAGGGTCTTACAAGAGTATTAAGGGTTCAATTGGTTGGGTTGAATAAGAGCTAGCTAAAAATCTTGGGTTGATTTTGTTGTTATCACCTTATTTTCTCTTTGTAAGGATGTAACTCCATTATTCATTTCATTTTTATTTGTAATTGTTCATGTTCTTTTTGTAATTTTTCTGAGATTATTATGTATTTTTCATGTTTTTGTATTTATTTGCAAAGATTTGGCATTGTACTAAATTTTTTGGGAAAAGAAACTTGGAAAAACATAATTTGTAACACACTTGATATGGGCAGATTTGATCAGTAGGTTAGTT
The DNA here is from genome assembly GCA_026074375.1 of Tanacetum coccineum. NCBI lineage: Eukaryota > Viridiplantae > Streptophyta > Magnoliopsida > Asterales > Asteraceae > Tanacetum > Tanacetum coccineum. The sequence continues at coordinate 104,556 of BQNB010004704.1, read as the reverse complement.
GAAGTATTCTGGAAATATCTATAAACTATGGAGGTTAGATAAAAATATAGGCTTGTAGTGCTATGTCTTAGCTTCGATTCCCCGGTTGAATCACGTCATATCGATACCCAATGAATTAATTAGAAAATAAACGGTAAAAGTAGTTGGAAATTGCACACCAGATTTCATTGGGTTATAACTCTTAAAATTTGTATAGAAGTCACTGTTGGTGTAAATAGAAGACTTGTATAGGACTCTTTAACTTAAATTTTGACGCATTGAAAAGCCCTAACACCCGGATTATTTAGGAGATATTGCTTAATGGTGAGTTCATAGCCCCACTTTTACTTGTTTAACTATTTTATAAACTCCTTGGGGGAGATACATGCTACATAACTTACTTATAACTTATGGATGCAACTATTTAAACTGTATGCCTTTCTTGTTATTATATTGCCTAAGTACCACTTATGTCATTAAGTCCCCTATACCGTGAACCGTTTAATTACTTTTTGTGAAGTAAACACGAATGTTGTGAATATATCTATTAGGACTGACAATCTCCGTCCGAGTATGCAACAACTAATACCATGCCAAACAGACGCATTTAACATTTGAGGAAATACTCGGGTGTTTGGCAGAACATCCAATCCCGCGACACAAATCTGGCTAGGATTTGCACGTAACGTTAAGGTTTCGGTGTCATGAGCTTAGTGCAATAATACATGCTTTCGACTTTTGAATGTGTTTTAATAGTCAACTATTACTTGAAATCTTGTTATCCAGACATCTAGTGAACTGCTTGTTGAAGCACTATATTAATTTCTATAACATTACTTGGTTTACTTACAAACTTATGTGGTCCACTACTTTACTCATAAAACCTATGAATTTCACTCAACATTATTTGTTGACCATTTTTAGCATTTTATCTCAGGCCCTTAAGGTATTAGCTCGGATGGAAAGCGCACGACATATTTTGAAGACTCTGCATTTCATTACCAGGGCCGTCTTATGAATTTCGGAGGCCCTGTGCCATATTTATAAAGTTCCCCACTTAAATTCGAAATTAGAGTTACGTATGCGTAACAAAAAAACTACTAACACTGTAACTTCACTTCAAGACCTAATAAGGTCTTTTGTTCTCTTCTTTTAAGCCTATTACACTTATTTTTATGTTCTACATATGTTGATCTACAAATTATAAAAATACTGTAAAATGAGACAACATCTAATAATTTCGTAAAAGATCAAAGGCATCATAGTATTATGTTAAAGGTTTGTGTGTTTTAAAGGAACAAAGGTTACTTCATCTTCGGGTTCAGTTTTAAAGGAACCAGAGATACAGAAACTGCAGATGCAAGCAAAGATTTTCAAAGAAAACTCCTTGAACAACTTAAATGCACTTAAATCAACCACTCAACTTCTCGAAAGACAGACTTTCTCTGGTTGTCTATTGTATCAACAAGCGTTTGCACAACTCTTTGGTGATAGTGTCAGAACCTTCAAGTTTCAGTTATCTCAACACATGAATAACTTAGAAACACTTCTCAATGCAGAAACACTTCACGAGATGGATTCCAAATCCGCTCTAAGTGTGATCAAAGTACAGTTTGAAAGGTTCATTAACTCTGACTTGTTAAAGCCTCTCGATATTTATTCAAGATCTTTTTCATCAGATCGAGAAGTAAGAGAAAACTTCAGAGATTACACTAAAATGACAGCTCAAACATTCAAGGAAACAATCATCCAGAACATGAACTCCATTGAGCAATGTATAATAGAAAGAGCAAGTCATGAGCAAGAGCTTAAGATGACGTTGAAAAAGTTGAGTGAAAGACAGTTGCAGATTCAACAGTGCAAGGTTCAAGAGGTTCAATCATCGGTTACAAGTTCAGGAGATGAAACAAGCAGTGGGATTGTATCAGATGAAGAGATTGATAAACAGAAATTGGAAGCACATTACAGTTACATGGCAAAGATTCAGGAGGTCTCACCTGAAGAATCCAGTTCTACTAGTCAGCCATTGGAACAGGTACAAAACCATGATGAAAATGATGTGTTTGCCAATGTGAGACGACATTCTGAGCAACCTGAATCCATTAACGACACATATGTTTTGGAGAAGGATGATAGCAATGTCATTCCTGATTCATCAAATATATGTACTAATGATAATCAGGTTGATCAAAATGCGGCTGAATGTGTTGATGAGCGTGCTGCGCTTGCTAATTTAATTGCTAATTTGACTCTTGATACGGAGGAAAACAAAACGGTATTAAAGCAATTAAAGAAAGCAAACGCACTTCAGAACAAACAGAATGAGTTTGAGAAGTACAAAGCCTTTAATGACCGGACGATTGATTATGAGATTCTTCAAACAAAGTTAAATGAAACTCTAGGACTATTAGCTTTAAAAGACATTGAAATTAAAGAAGGTTTGAAAACTAAAGCCTATGAAATTTCAGTTCTCAATCAGAAACACGATGAATTAGTCAAAAAGAGTCTTTTAACAAAGTCACAACTGGAAGGTTATCTCAAAGAGAACACAAAGGTCATTTCGGATTTAAAGGTTAAGGAAGAAAAAGATATTGACAAGATGATTGAAATGGACAAACAATTAAAGTTTTTGAACGAAATTGTTTATACTCGTAATCAGTCAATCCAGACCATTCATATGTTAGCACCCAAATGCTCGACATATAATGGTAGACCAACCTTTGCTAATCCAAGGTACCTCAAGAAAGCTCAATCTGAAAAGCCCTGTTTGTATGAGATCCCATATGATAATTCTGATCATGCAAACAGATTTGCCCCTGATAGGGAAGAGACCATGACTCTTGCAAATGAGAGTAGATCAAAATTGAATAAAGATTATGTTAAACCATATGATTACACAAGACATAATAGTCTTTATGAAATTTTCAAAGCACCCTCACTAGAGTATCTTTATCAGTTGGAACGCGCAAAAGAAGTTAGGAAGACAATGTGGAGAAAACCGTTTGTTAGAACAAAACCAAACATTGCTAAAAATGTTGCCTTTCTACCCGTTTCGAAATCCATTAGTAAAAGTAGACAAGTTTTTATTAACGAAATGACATTCAACATCAAATCAATTTAGGGAAATTGTCGAATCAACTTGGTTTTACACATACTAGTGATTATTTTGTGTCGTGCCAAACATACTATGATATGGCACTGTTGATAACAACCCTTTCTAATGCCTCTTTCCATAAAATCACAAAATGATAGCTTTTCGTTTTGAACATGAACTTTAAAACGGAATGCATGAAGATTTTGAGTACGTTAAAATCCTTGAAAAAGCAGATTGCCGAACTTGAATGCTGGATGGCTGATTTTTCAATATGTACGATCTACTTCTTGAAGTGGTGTGTGTCTAAGAAGTTATATGTTTATATTTGCTTCTTTGTTGAATTAAATCTCTATACTGGAATTGCAGGCATGATCTTCATAAAGTCAAAGATTGTGAATGTCTTGCACAAAAGTTTTACGATACAATGAATCTATATCACGAAGTTCATATAGCTTTTAAGAGTTTTGCTAAACTTGAAAAACACTCGATTTCTCTTGAACTTTTCTTTACACCATTTGTAAAGAAACAGATGAAAAAACAACCCAGTTTGCACAAGAAAATGTTTCAAATGTATTTGAAAGAACGTGAAATATCATGAAATACAAGATTTGAAGCTCAAATTGCAAGACAAGACATGGTGATAATGAGTTATAAGGAAAACTCATTCTGGTAACAAACGGGACGTTGTGGAAACTCAGTTTGTAAACATCTGTTGTTCGAAACAAATGCTCAACGGCTTCCAAAACCATCAATTTTAGAAAACCGATCCTTTTTCAAATTCTCTGAATGCGAAGTTTCAACCAAACAGTCGGTTATAAAACTAATGTTGACGGAGGGTTTGGTTAAACAAAAGTCACTCAACATAATTTTGCCTCGGGGAATAGGAACACGCAGATTTACACTCGAAGTGCTTAAACCGGAATATATAGATGCACTACCACAACGCAAAACAGAGAACGCAGGTTGCTCATGCTTCTAGGAATACTAATCCTCACCTGTCTAAATCTTCAGGAGTAATTCACACTACTAGTGTTAGCAGACCACAGCTTAAGTGCTATCAAGTTAAAGACAAGGTCGTGCTAAACAATAGTCGAGTGAAGTTTTTAAGAAGGAGTAGAAGGACCATATAGGGATTGCTAGGATATTTCTAAGAAAACAAATCTGTAACTGCGCAGTAACTGACAGTTCCAATTCCAGAACTTCAAATTGTGAATGCTGTTGTGCGGAATGAGGAAAATATGTGTGTGTAATTCTAATCATGATGCTTGTGTTTCTAGATAAATTAAAGACGTGAATGCTAGAACTAAGAAGCCATTAAGGTCGTGCTATTCGTGCTAGTAAACCAAGAGAACAGCGAACAAATCTGTTGCAACACCCCATACGAAAACAGTTGCCATCAAATTACCATATTTAGAAATTAGGTTACCATAAGGAGTTGTCTGAGAATAAAAATCAGGAGAATGAAATGGTGGATAGCTAAAGAGATGTCCTTGGATATTAATGGACACAAAAAGGCCTCTTCGGACCAAAAAGATATGGATGCCTTAACTCAGGAAAGAGGATGTATCAAAAGTATTTAGTCCCACTATAGAATTGTCTCTAGGATTATAATTTGTCGTGAAGATATCAAATTCCCTTAGGATAAATTTATCCAATGTTCCAATCTGGCTCTAAATCTCTGGCAGATTTGTACAACTCATCGTTCATTGTTGACTCTGGATGCACAAAGCACATGACGGGCAATCTCAAGCTGTTGTGTAATTTTGTGGAGAAATTTCTGGGTACTGTTCGTTTTGGAAATGATCAATTTGCTCCAATTCTTGGTTATGGAGATCTGATTCAAGGAAATGTCACGATCAAACAGGTTTATTACGTCGAAGGCCTCAATCATAATCTTTTTCTCTGTTGGTCAATTCTGTGTTACAGGCTTTGGAGGTTGCCTTTCAGGAAATCTATTGTTTTATGATTTATTTTTTCGTGAGAGATCTTTAGGGAAACGATTTTACTAACTGGTAATCGTGGATCCGATCTCTACACAATATCTCTTCAAGAAACAACTTCATCAACTCCAATCTGTTTCATGGCTAAAGCTTCACCAACTCAAGCATGGTTATGGCATCGAAGACTTTCTCATCTTAACTTCGATTACATCACCTTACTATCAAAGAAAGATATTGTGACAGGCTTACCTAAGTTGACATATGTCAAGGATCAACTTTGTTCGTCTTGTGAAATGAGTAAAGCAAAAAGAAGCTCATTTAAGTCAAAAGTTGTTCCAAGTTCCAAAGGAAGGCTGCAAATTTGCTTCACATGGGACTTGTGTGGTCTAATGGGTTGACGCCTAAATTGAGAAGAAATATATTCTGGTGATTGTTGATGACTATTCAAGATACACTTGGACTCTTTTTCTACGATCCAAGGATGAAACACCAGAAGTTCTCAAAGACTTTCTCACGATGATTCAACGCAATCTTCAAGCTCAAGTTATTACTGTCCGTACTGACAGAGGCACAGAGTTCTTGAACAAGACACTCCATGCTTATTTCAAAGAAGAAGGCATTGAACATCAGACTTCCACTCCTCGAACACCTGAACAGAACGGCGTTGTCGAAAGACGGAACCGCACTCTTGTTGAGGCTGCTCGAACAATGCTCTCAGCTTCTAAGCTTCCATTATCGACTCATGGAAAGACGGCGTATCACATCATTAATGACAGGAAACCTTCAATAAAACATCTTCACATCTTTGGTTGCATTTGTTACATAACTAGAGATGGGGAAAATTAGATAGATGAAAAGAAAAAGGGGTCCATGTGTTCATGGTGGGATATATCTCCCGTCAAAGGGTATATCGTTTTTACAACAAGGAACACGCTTAATAGTTGAGTCCATTCATATCAAGTTTGATGAAATCAAAGAAATGATGTCTGATCACAACAGTTCAGACCTCGCACCACAACGACAAGAGATGTCTGTTGAAAATGTCTCTTCAGGCCTCGTTCCTCAAGGACAAAAGGCGTCAGATTATGACAACTCTGACCCCGTGCCCCAAAGACAAATGTTGTTCCTACAGCAGAACAGACAGATTCGTACAACAAGGGTTAGATTTCTCTTTAGGTTCCTTTACTGAAGAAATATCACAATCCAACACACGCGTCTCGCTGAGGAAAACAACCAATGATCAAAGCCCACGAATGCATCGTTTCACCAAGATGGACTTTTTAATCCTTTTTTACACGGGGTTCAAGAAATTAGTGAGTCTTCGTACAAATAATGGGTGAGTCTTCCTCACGCAACATTGATAATACCGATGTGCATTCATTTCAACCACAAAGTCATGTTACTGATGGCCCGCGCTCATCCTTAGGACAAGTTGTGGAATCTTAACCATGCCAGTTCAAACAAGACGACAGCTTGCCACAGATCCTGAAATGTGTATGTTCGCGCTCACGGTGGTATTGTTGAACGAAGAACATAAGGAGGCAATGGCTGATTCTGCATGGACGAAGCAATTGCAGGATGAACTTCATCAGTAGACAGACGGAAAGTCTGGGAACTAGTCGCAAACCATTTGGCAAGATGATTATAACGCTAAAGTGGTTTTGGAAGACAAAAAGGATGAAGATCAGATGTAATTCACAACAAAGCATGACTTGTAGCTAAAGGTTATGCTCAGGAAGAGGGTATTGATTTCGAAGAATCATTTGCACCAGTTGCTCGCTTGGAAGCAGTTCGGATTTTCGTTGCCCACGCAGCACACAAGTCTTTTCCAATCTATCAGATGGACGTGAAAACGGCATTTCTTAATGGTCACTGAAGGAGGGAGGGTTTATGTTGCTCAGCAGAAAGGGGGTTCGTTGATCCAGTATCCAGCACCAAGTCTACCTTCTGAGGAAAGCTTTGTATGGATTAAGCAAGCTCCAAGAGCCTGGTATGATGAACTTTCCAACTTCCTGATGTCCAAAGGCTTTACTAAAGGTACAATTGACCCAACTTTATTCAAGATAAAATACGGGGAGGATATTTTCTAAGTGCAATTCCGTTGCTGACATAATTTTTGGGCCCACCCCCCCCCTTCTAAACCCTAAATATTCAAAAAGATTTGAAAAGTTAATGCACAGTAGATTTGAAATGTCCTTAATGGGGGAGATGAAGTTCTTTTTAGGACTACAGATCCACCAGTCCCCAAAAGGTATTTTTATCAATCAGGCCAAGTACGCTTTAGAAATTCTGAAAAAGCATAATATGGACAATTGTCACTCCATTGGTACACCATTGGCTACAAAACCCAAACTAGATGTAGATTTGAGTAGAGAACCCGTAGACAATTTGATTATCATAGTAAAATCGGGTCACTCATGTACTTGACATCTAGTAGACCAGACTTAGTGCAAGCAGTATGCTATTGTGACTTATCAAGGCACGACAACACAAAAGGCACTCAAGGAGGTTTAAAAGCATCTTTACTACTAAAGTGTACATTAACATGGGACTCTGGTATCCAAAGGATTCTGGATTTGAAACCACCGCATTTTCAGACGTGATCATGCCGGATGCATGGATACTACGGAAAAGCACTTATGAAGGGATCAGTTCCTTGGTGATAAGCTAGTATGTTGGATGTCAAGAAACAGAATGCACTGCAATGTCTTCAGCAGAAGGCCGACGTACGTAGCGTTATCTGCAAGTTGTGCTCAAGTCAAGTGGATGTGACACAACTTCAAGATTATGGCTTCAAACTACAACAAATACAGTTGTATTGGCGACTCTCAGTCAGCCCATAGCAATCTCATGCAACCCCGTTACAACATTTCACGGGACAAAGCTCAGTCCATGCTCGGTATCATTTCATAACGGAACAGGTTGAAAAGTTTAATTGAAATATATTTTGTCAGACTGAATACCAATTCGCTGACCTGTTTACGAAAGACCTTCCTGAGGTCGGTTTAGTATCTTGTTAAGAAGGGATTGTATGAGGATGTTTTGACTCCAGCGGAACTGGTAGGTTTCTGGACAAATCGAGACTGCTTGATTATTATCATAAACTTCACCATGTATATATTTTTTAGAAAAGCAAAATACAAACTATTAAAACTTCAAAGAAAATAAAAATTCAGGAAATCAGAAAAAATTACAAAATGATTCTTTCGACATGTCTCTTGGAATCGTAACTTTCGTGCTTAGAAATGTCGATCTAACATTGACACGGGTGTGTAATATGAAGATCGAGCGAGAGCTGCAACTAGTTCAAAATGTCATTTCTAATTTTCTAGGATGGCTTATGTGCAAATATCAGTACATAACTCGGACTTCAAATAAAGGAAGGTTTTAATAACTTATCCCTCACACGTTAAAATTAACGTTTCAGTCTTGAGCTGTTCATACAAGACAGTCAATGTTTTTAGCTCAAGAAAAAAGGGATAGTGTACGGTTTTCAGTGCGCTTACCGTACCGTTAGATAGAAGAAGTCCTTACATCTGTTTTTCAAAAAGTTGAACACAATTTTTCAAGAAAGTTCTCGATGACAAATCATTATCTTTCAAAATTGTGTGTTCAACATCCATCCCTCACAATGTTCAAAATAAAGACACAATTTATCAATGGGCTATTTTGAGAGGGAGGTTTTTCGAAAACGTTTTAATGTTCTTGGATACATTCAACAACGCCATTATTTATGTATTCAAAATTATCAAAAGTTGCAAAAACATTATGCTGCTAATATTGTTCCCACAGACTCTTCAAGACTATTTTAATGCACAAGGTATATCAAAAACTAAGTGTTTAGAATTTAAAATAAGGGGAGAAACTGTATTTTAAAAATATGATCTAATTGAGTCTCAATGTGTGAAAAGGTTTTCTGGTTTCGTTCTTTACCCACAATAATCTTAATTTCACGACGATTCTAGAAGTCATACAGGTGGTTAGGTTAGGAATCAATCCTATGATCCAACCAGGAAACGGGGATTACCCAAGGGATATCCAACGTTATAAATAGTAGTCCTAGGTATGTTTAAGATGAATGGTATATGGGAAATAATGCCGACTACGATTGAGCTAAACACTAGGAACAATCACAAACAAGGTGTTAGTAATGACGTCTGGTAAGCATTGAGGCGTTTGAAGAATGAAAAAAGAAACTGTATGGATAACGGGTCATAAAAGAAAGGAAGCCCTCCACCCAATTAAGGCAGAAACCGGGTCAATACATATGCTGTCAGAATCACAAGTTGATTGCTGACATTGAAAACAACATCATGGACCCAGTGATGCAATGCACAACCCTTCCCAGCCATTCGGGTTTCTCTCAACAGAAACTTGTCTCATTTGTCATGGAGATACACACGTTATCTATTGACATCTCATTCGAGGTCGTTTGATATTAAATAGGCTGGCAATATGCTCCAGCTCGAGTACTAAACAAATGCACTAATTTTGAGTCTAGAGCAAGGCTCAAATCTAAATCTCATTAGGGACACATTCCATTTCAAACACTTGTTGAACATCATCAAGTTTACAAGTTGTTAACAAGAGTCCTACGCAATATCCTTGTGATATTTGCCAGAACATCCGAGTGATACTTTTAGTATTCACAATGAAGATGGAAATCCTGCTTGAGTCAGCATCAAACAAGCTCTTGGTAGGTGACTTGCGAGATTCTATATGAATCAAACTTGTGACAACTAGATATCGATTTGGTCCAGTAAATGAATTGACGGTTGATGAATTTTGATAAAAACATGACACTCTCGATGTGTTACAAAAACTCTTTAACGAGTGACACGTCGATTGATTTTTAAATCAATTTTCTCGTTTATCACTAACGTAAACCTGCAGGTCAAACACATGGTGTAACGGGCAACCTCAATCTATTCACTGCTCAAATCTACGAAGACATACATTATCTAGAAAGCTCAAGATTTAAAGACCAAAGCTTCGCAAAAACTCTGATTTAAAGCTTTCAAGATAATGCAAAAGTCTGAGATATTGCGTCAAAAAATTAAAAGATCGCAAGCATGGCATAGACGATAAGACGATGAACAAAGGCTCAAAATCTAGATCACAAAGCATGAAGGGAACAAGCTTCCAACAACATGAAGACTAAGACGAGCACACTCGAGGCTTAAAAGACAAAAGCAATCTCACTGTCTCATGAAGGAGTGTCATCAATTGAACTCAACTCTCGGGGGGAGATTGTTAGCCTCAATTTTATTGAGTCAATAAAGGAAGCTGTTCTTGTGTTCAAGACCTCACTTCGAGGGAGATTGTTAGCCTTAATTTATTGAGTCAAACAAGGAAGTTCGGTCACTCTACGATGGAGCTTCGGTCTTTAATTAGTTAACGTTGTAATAGGAAAGTATCGGGAATCGGGCTCGATAGTTAATCTAATATTGTATATGTTTCGGGTTTAATCCCAAGCAAAACCCGAGCCTGGGTCCTAGTTAAATATCCCGCGCGTTATTTAACGCGGAGGGTATATAAGCTCTTTTCTATTTAGAAAAGAGTTAGTTGTTCATTTATAAATCTTTTCCTTTTCCAAAAACTCTCTCATCTCTCTCTCTCTCTCCTCTTTCTCTCTCTAAAAGTTCAACTCACTCTCTTTCTCTTTTCTAGTTTGATTCGTGTATGTTATATGTTATGAAGTGATTACGGGATCCTACATAAATACATATCAAACTCAGGTGTAACGGTAGCCTCTAAGGAGAGATCTAGATCCGGGGCATCCGAGAGGTAAAGTTGATCCGGATGATCTATCGACATGGGGAGAGTCCGGAAGGGAATGGATAAAGAAAGAAAGGAAAGAGAGAAAAACACACCTGAGAAAGACTGATGAAAACTGTTAAAATTTATGAGACAGTAAAAATGAAAAAGGAAGGAGTATTTATAGGAAAAAGAAGGGAAGAGACGAAATGTCACGTCTATCAGATCAATGACGTGGCAAGATCTTAACCACACGATGGTGAGTAAAAAGACGCGTATCAAGGGCGCGCTTCCCCAAGAATGACCAACGACTAATTTACCAGGGGTTATTATGAGTTTTGGAAACATTATTAACCTATTATCATTATAATGATAAATATATACTTTATATAATAATAATGATAACGATAGAAAAAATAATGAATAGAAAAATAATGTATATAAATAAAATAAGTAGGATGAAAGAAAGGAAATAATGAGTAAAGAAAATGTCTATACCAAAAGCAAGCATTGATATATACAACTTGGGGGGGGACATTTCGTATATGTGACCGTTAGGATAGGGCGTAGGAAAGCCATTTCCTCGCGGTCTGATTATTGTCTGACCATATTAAAGACTGTTAAAAATTACTCGAACTCACAATGAATAAGCAAAGACATCGGGAAAAAGACCAAAGATACCAGACACAAATATACACTATTATCCACTGGATAATAGGATGCCCTCTGTCCTAGAACAGTCAACCCAGGAATTAAGGGGCTTTGTTTACTAAGCATGTTACCTAGCTGACAAAAGCAATATAGCTCGGCTAACCATCTCCCAAGATGTCAGGAACAGTATATCTCAACAGTACTTTGAGTAGTATAAATACTCAGCGCATTCAATGCAAAGGACAACTCTCTCACACATTTATTACACTCAGTATATAGACCTTATGCATACTTTACCAAATATCTTACTCTCACGCCGGAGCTTGGTCTTGGGATAAAACCCAGGACGAGGCTAACGCGTGTTATCTTATCGACAGGATTGCTGAAGCTTGGAATCCCATAAAAGACGGACGACATCCTTCCTAGCGGATCTTTGCATCAACAGGGACAATCTCTGATGTACATGTCAAAGAAATCTCCTGTATGCATGAAATTGTCAAATTTATACAAAGTAAGAGTCAAGACTTGACTTTTAAGGGTCAAACTAGATGACAAGAATTGTCAGAAGTGAGAAGTGTTATCAACAATTTAATTGGGAAAATAGTATGTTGATACCGTTTTTAATTTAACAAAAAGTTCTTATAATGTACCCTTTTCAACAATGTTTAAAACAGTTACAACCTCTACGCATCTAACTAAATATATACAAAAGAAAAAACATGAACTTGTAAAGCCTCCAATTTAGATGAAAATGGAACTGTTTAGAGCTTAATCATTGCAACATGGGATCAATATCTATACCATGAATACACTTTGGCTTTCTTCATAATTTTAATAAAAATCCTTCATTTTTTGTGTTTTTGCTTTTCGGCAAGTATCAGCTTGTCAACATCAACGATAGCCATCAACTTCCGTGTTTGCCATGTATCCACAAAATAAACCATAGCATGACCCTTGGTGAGTACTTTATGTTTGATTTATAATCTATTTAACCATTAAATATATCACGAGTACGCAGCGGAAAACATAAAACACGTATAGAATATGTAATTAACAAGGGATCAAGAGATGTGTACCTTTTAGCAAGTAACGAATACCACCGTCATGAATATACGCCTGTGTATTAAAACAATAATCTTACAACCCGAAACGCCAAGTTACTAAAGTAGATAACCTCTATGGTATGCACACACTACACGTCACTGAGATACGCTAGGATGCTAGTACTTGCTTCACGATTAAACAACTCAACACGACGTTCTTGTTTTAAATCTATCATCACATGACCGAATCCCGCATGGGATTATAATAATCGATCGCTAGAAAGAAAAGAGATTGAGAGCAAAGCTGTTGTATTAATTATGCCTGATGACATGATGCATCGTATAAAACGTACCCTTTTGGGATTTTATACATCCAGCCGACTAATCAAAACAAAGGAGAAAAACAAATTGATATTTGTTTAAGGTTATGTTTTTCTAGTCGTATGACTTTTTGTTTTTTCAAACTCTCTCATCAACGATTGAATGAGACAAGCAGAGTATATATATACTTAAAAAAACGTGTTCTCATGTCCTACTCAACCACCCCCTTTTGTTTGTTAGAAAACAAAAACAAACAAATGACACTCTGACCCCTTATTTTTCGTTGTTGCTGACAATTAAAATTATTTTGTGAAACATATTAATATAATTAATATACGATTAAATATATTAATTACATTAATAAACGTATCCTCTGTGTAAACGCGTGTGCCCCCATAGGCTCACGTAATTTTCCGGACATATATTATTTGATATATGTACATATTCTCAACAACTCAAACTTGGCCATGTCTCAACATTAATATAATAACATTGGTAAGCGTCTAGCAACACGCCAATGCTCCCAGGAATACCTGAGTGTACTTCATAAAGTCACAACTAAATGATTTAAGTATTTACAATCCCTTTGTTTCCGATACCGTGTTAAAAATGGATATGGATCAAAGTCATTCCATTATTTAACGATTCTGTTTCTCGTATATATGATTAATCAAGATTACCAAAAATCATGAGACATATCTACCCTGATTTTTGGGTGCGCCTCACATACATTGATTCCCCTACGAGGGTCCAGTGGTATCTTCTTAACTATTGGAATGAACCAAAAATTCTTCTTTTGACTACACGTGTCTTGCATCAAGTTAGCATAAACTCATTCTGGGACATAGCCTTCTTAAATTACCTTATTCGGGACAACTTAAACTATATCAAGAAGGAATATCCACATATGCTAAACCTACTTGCATCTCAAGTCTAAGAATTTTGTAAATTAAAATCACTTACAAGATCCACTTGATGAGTCGAATCCATAAAGTGATGTTTCTTGTGGGGTGAATCTGATATTCCTCGTAGTATATCTTGTGAGTTGGTGGACTCATCCTTAATATCTCCAATATCACCAATCACTCATAATTGTCTTAGTTTAACAATATTCCCATATTGTTAATCGACAAGGGATTAATTTAGAATAATACATTTATTATTAATGGATTTAAACATGCAAATATAGGACACAATTTATATTAAATATAACCCGCATACTGTATCATTATCAATAATAAATTTTTCTATAACATCCCATACCCAAATATCTTAATAGATCAAATACATGAAAATTCTTAGTTTGCCAGATCATGCTTAAGATACGATCATGTATTGGTAACAGGCTTAGATTTTCATAATTTCAACTAGATTGATCTTTAGGAATTTTAAGAATACTTATTTTAAGAATTCAATAAGTGAAGTTCTTGAATATGTATGATGATTGTTTGTTCATATATTTCCAAATATCTTGACACACTATTATCTCATAAGTTGTGTAACATCAACTATTGACACAATCATCTTCCACAGCTTCCTGTAAAGCATTCTTATTCTTTAATGTATAATGCAACTATGCTCTCAGTTGAGCACAACTAGTCCACATGGTCATCATCAAAAATGAATTATTACCATGACTAGTATTGAGTGTCATCTCAATTCGATTTAGCATCCGTGTACACAAACAACCCCATGCTTTTAAAATCCGTAAACAATAAATATTCTCTTAATAATGTTTGTCACCTCATGAACTCCAAGTTCATTGGTTTACTCTAATTGCACAATAAACTGTCACAATATATATCCTTAGATTTTTCATTACTATGGACAAATCCATAATCTAGAATGATTTCTCAAATCCAAACATATTTTATTAAAATATTCAATTAATGATTATCTAATAACTTTCGATTAATACCATGCGGTCAAATCTCTGGCATTCATGATGATACAACTACTTCTCTACACCAATTATGATATACATAACGAATCTTTAAGTCCACTTTAGATTTCATTCATGTTCCATCTTATCAAAAGACATGGTATCTGTGTGAGACTTTCTAAATGGTATGTAAATTGTGTTAGATTTATATACCGTATAGGTCATAGTAATAAACATATCTTACAAGGTTGTAGAAATCTTTCCGGTGAAAGAAACCTGAAATAATACTCCCATAGCTTTAAAAATACTCAGAGTTATCTTTATTTAACATAAACATAAGATTTTCCTCCTAGATGGTTTACTTGCAATATCCATTACTTGGATTTTGCGTTTTGTAAGTTTTTTAAAGATTTCTGAATTTATAAACTCCTTTGATTACAAACGTCTCGCAATAGTAATCATTAGGAAGAGTTTTAAGAATTCTATTGTCTATTTTATCTATATGAACCACTCGCTATATGACAATTAGAAACCATTCTTATAATAATGTGCATAGAAAGTATGATTTAATAACAACAATCGCTTGGTATGATTAAACATCTTTTCATACATGCATGCATTAACTATGTGTACAACATTTTCCCTTAAGAGTTTAAAACCAAGAACAAACACTTTGTTTTTCTTTCTTAAAAGAAGCAAGCGCATTTTAAAATCAAGTTAAACAGTTTAGTTAAAAGATCAATAAGTTTTAAAAATTGATTATCTTGTGGACGCATCTTAACATTCATAGTTTGAGTTCATTTATCAATTCAAAATTTAACAATGCATATTAATTGTTTCACCATGTTACCAAATTTAAAATTCAATGCATTCATCTTTAACAGGTCCATCTGATCCTGTGACTTCATATTCCTCACTATTGATATACATTTATTAAAAGTATTTGAGGTATCTTGCGGATCTAGATGACGGAATATTATATCATTATAAGGTCTTACATTTAAAGCTCGATTTGAATTCACTAGTGTGTTTAGAAGGTTATGTATTTGTCTTTTTAATCGTCTTTAAGATCTTAAAACGTTCCCACTTGCTTTTTTTATTAAAGGGACTTTCTATAATTACTTAGCATGAAGGAGTAACAATACTTTGTTTTCTCTTTTTGGGTCATTACAAGATTCATAAACTTTTCATATGTTTAGTTGTTAATCTGATTCTTCTCATAAGACTTTTACACAAAAAGAACCTTCAAAATTTAAAGATAAGTGAATCCTCCACAATCCATAATCAGCTTTTGTTTTTTAAACCTTCTAGGTTAGAGTTCTATCGGTATATATTAGACTATACTCAATTTCAAACCGTCTTGACTGATTGAGTAAAATATTTATGTTATCCAATCACATCCTTTTAACATAAATTTGATTCAATATCATAGGAATACCTGGATATGTGGTATTCTATGGAGTACTTTTAGATGGTGTGAGACTATTATCACAATCTTTTAAATGAAAATTAATAACTCTTTAGGTCACATACTTATCAATTGTGTCAAACAAAATAATTGTAGAATATATAGTATTGTTAAACATATTGCATGCGCTCATAAGTATACGGCTTTAACTAGTTCAAGAACTCGTATCCTTCGTTAAATGTACATTATTTTGCCTTTGCATATCAATTCAGGACTTTTAGTTATGTACATAGCCAGAAGATATAAATTACTTTACTGTTATAAGTCTTTGTAACATTTCCACGGACTTCATTGTTTATTAATTTACATTAATCATAAAACATATTTAACTAAAGTACTCTGAACGCCAACTCTTGAATTCAGTTATAATTTTTTCAAAGTTAATCAAGATTACTTCAGTATTTGGGAACATTCCAACGAGCACATAAACTTTTATTTGTATAGTAGTTCTTCACTTAAGGATTTACTTTCTTATTTTGGCACATTCTCAAAAAAACACATAAACCTTCTTTACTTGAAAGTAGTCTTTAATTTCCTATCTTGAAGTCTTGTTTCTTACCTGTTACGGTTAACGAAGAAACTATAGTCATATTGTTATTGTCTGTGTGTACTTGCACACAATAAAGATTTTCTCCTTATTGTGCAAGGCACAACATCAAACGATCTGTACTCAAACAACCCGACGTTCGTTTGTTATATGTGGACAATCTGGTAGTGTTCACATATATTAGCCTTACAAGTAGATATTCGAACATTTGTTTAGTACGAAATAGTGCACAACTATCTCCTTAAAACATGAGTGCTTAAGTTGGGCAAAATTTTATATTTATCTTAAGACTAAGCAAGAAATAATTGGGTACCGCTTGTTGCTACACTGATTTGCGCATCACATGAATGTTCTTTAATTCAGAATATAAATCGTGATGCTCCATGTTTTGGAACAACATTGCACGTGTTCATCACCAGTACAAACAAATAGTGATCTATTACTTTCATAATCTTCTTTAAATCTTATTCGTATCAATTTACTTGGATTTTAAAAGTTCTACTATGTAGATGAGGGACTATCCATCAATGCTATTGATTAACTTGAAAATTAGCTGCAATTTCATCCTTATTTTTGGATTAAGACAAATACTAGCTTATATTATTATTCCTAGTTTGCCTTTTTACCATTTGCCCGGTTTAATGGTATTTTTCATAATCAACGAAACTCTCATAAAAACCATCTTACTTTAAGGATGTTTTTTAGATTTTTTTTACATTCTGATGCTTTAAGAACATATTCTCTAGTTATCTCATAAGTCTTATATCTTTCAAAATATTCACCATGAAATTATAAGAAAATAAAGTATGCATATACTTAACTTTTAAGCTTCCTTATGGTTTGATTACCTTAGGACCATTCTACGTGCTATTATAATCTTTCCGGAGCACGAAGATCTTATGGAATGAGTCTCCTTGTTCCTTACAAGGAAAGGAGTCTCGGTTTGACTTCTTTGATAAAGAAACAAACCATTGTTTACGGTTTTATCGTTGCATTAATACTATTAATAGAATCGCAAAATTCAATTTTTGTCTTGTCGTAATTACTCTTGAAACAAATTCATCTACCCATGTTTATTTCAAATAAACAATCTAATTTATAAGGTTAGGATCTAGACTATGACCTACACCACCACATCAGTTGATCTTGATAGTGATGCTGTATTCAATATCAGGTAATCAACGATTGATAATTCACACATTGTCATCACTAAAACCATATGGGACTTACTTTATTTACAATCTAATATTTAGTAAGCATGTAACATCTCCTCATTGCGCGTGTTAGCGGTCTTAACACAACAACGCTAAGGCGTCCATTCAAAAACACTGAGATTATGTAACACTCACGGTCTAGGAACAGGTATATTCAATTGAGACTACAAATACTACACACGCTCACGCATAGTAAAGAGGCATATCTACAAGAGTTTCTTTTACAAATTTAAATGGCATACAACTTAGTTGAAATAGGTATTCCTATCTTGCTCGTGTCAAATATGTACGACAGAAGATGTCCATCTTCGTATCATAGATTTTAATAAAAACTTTATTCTCAATTAAGTTATTATTACGGTATCACCTATTATCATCGTATCCTTTTAACATAAATAGTGAGACCTTAAAATTGACGATTCAAAAGTATCTCATTAATTAAAGATTTGCCTTTTATCGAGGGAAAAGATTAAAGAATGATTAAAAATCATTCAAACCCTAGACCATTCGCGACTTCCTACATAGTATAAAAAGTAAGGAAACTACAACGTAGTCAGGTATTATAGGGTAATGGTGTCTACACGACCGTAGTCTTGATGAGTCTCCCCGAACCTTGTCCTTGCAACTATATAGTACTTTTGCAAATTACGTCATTGATAAAAATTAAAATTTATATAAAGAATACGTTACAATATTAAATATTGCTAGTGTCGTCATGGGAAGATTTTATATCGGATGTAAGCGAATCCAATTTCGATTTTTGCATTAGCTAGTCCATAATAACATCTTATTTCGATTCATGTCATGTTTATGTGTGTTTTCGAAAAAACCTCCTTTTATTTTCTACAAGTCAAGAACTTCAAGTAAAACAACATAGATAGACACAAAACTGAATAATATTAACACTTATTTCAAAGAACAATAACACTTAACATTCGAGTTATGAAAATGATTCCAATTTTGATCTATTATCTAATTAATTACACTCTGTATATGTATATAAGGACTTCCTTTCGTGCCTAAAAACTTCGGGCACAATCCTCATCGATATTATCGATTTGCTTAAGTCTATCTCGCAAATGAGATACACCTAGCACATAAAAATTTAAAAACAACCTTTAGGCCCACCTAAAGGACTTAGCTAAAGGTCTTCCCTAGCTTTTTAAAGTCGTGGATCTGTAAACTCACTCATAAATTTAAGTCTATGTTTTTAATTCTTGTTTCATCACTATTTGCTTAAAGCTCTGTTTTAACAATTAACAAGATTTATAGATCACATATCTCTTCATGATATATTGCATGTCTTTATCTATAGCGAGATACGAATTAAACAAATTAATTTTAAACATAAAATGATCAATTAACAATTAAACGCATCAAGTTTTTATCAATAAAATTCATACAAACCTAGCATTGTCTAATTAAATTTTATAAATATTTAAAGAATTGATTTGATGCACAAGATTCGAATCTTTTATGCATAAAACGCCCAAAGGGCTTAAAAATTAATTAAGAATCCTAATTTGTCAAATTTTATTACTTTGTAACTACAAATTCTATACGATGGCTCGTGATGCCACTGTGGGATTTTAAATCTAATTTAACCATTAAATATATCAGGGTACGCGCGGAAAACAATAAAAACACGTATAGAACTGAATTAACAATGGGATCAAGAGATGTGTACCTTTTAGCAATTAACGAATACACCGTCTTGGAATATACGCGTGTGTATAATAAATAATACAACGCGAAAACCGCCAAGTTACCAAAGTAGATAACCTCTATGGTATGCACACACTACACGTCACTGAGATACGCTAGGATGCTAGTACTTGCTTCACGATTTAAACAACTCAACACGACGTTCTTGTTTAAATCTTCATGCACTGGACCGAATCGCATGGATTATAATAATCGGGATTGTTTTTTTTTATATTATTTTTAGCTAGAAAGAAAAGAGATTGAGAGCAAAGCTGTTGTATTAATTTTGCATGCATGACATAATGCATCGTATGAAACAAAACCCTTTTGGGATTTTATACATCCAGCCGACTAATCAAAACAAAGGAGAAAAACAAATTGATATTTGTTTAAGGTTATGTTTTTCTAGTCGTATGACTTTTTGGTTTTTCAAACTCTCTCATCAACGATTGAATGAGACAAGCAGAGTATATATATACTTAAAAACTTGTTTTCCAGTCATACTCAAACACCTCCTTTTGTTTGTTAGAAATGACACTCAGACCCCTTCATCTTTTCTTGTTGCGACCAATTAATTATTTTGTGAAACATATTAATATAATTAATATATGATTAATATATTAATTACATTAATAAACGTATCATCTGTGTAAACGCGTGTGCCCCCATAGGCTCACGTAATTTTCCAGACATATATTATTTGATATATGTACATATCCCAACACTTCATGCCCCTTTTCAGAGAATTGATTCCTTAGCCTTACTTGACACAAGAAATCGATACACGCACCCTAACCTTTAGTACATTATTGGCTCTCCAAAACGACGGCACGAAAGGTCAAACTTACATAGATCAAGTCAAAACTTAGGTGCTCAATAAACTTTAAGAATCGTTGAAGTATTTATATAGTCGTGTGGGCTGAGTAACTAAAACAATATTTTGTTAGTAACGAAAAGTATTAGAAGAATAGTTTTTCGTTTTGATTGCCCCCGAATTGTTGAACATTTACGGCATATAAGCATAAAAGAAAATATCAAAAAAATCTAGAGTATCAATTTAGCCTGTGAACCAAAGACAGAGGCAAAGAAATATTCCCGTAGTGCACCAGCCGGGAATCGAACCCATGTCTGTACCGTGGCAGACAAAGTATTTGAATGAGAAAGCATATTGCAATATCAAAAGCTTAAGAATAATACCATGACTACGTTTTCAAGGCACTAGGCAATATCAAAAGCTTTTGAATTTATTTACAATCTCATGAACAGCTTAGCTGGATGACTTTTTTAAAATATATATTTGAATAATCTTTTGTTCACGTAAATGTTTGGATGATAACATGATATGATATTTTAAACCAGAGAACAAAGTAATCCACAAAAATGTGTAGATATACAGGAACACGGAACACCTATTATCCGCCTACAAAGAATAGCTCCGACAACTCTCATGTCCTAGAGGAGCATCAATTTGAGTGAGCACGAGGCGAGACTTGTACCCATGAGATTTTACCCACAAAATATCTCTAGTGAGCTCATAGGTTTTTCGGAGTGGGTACCAATTGAGTCAAAGCCCTTTGATAGAGAAAATTAATCGAAACCACGTTCCATTATCACTACATAATTTAGACACCAAATATCATATTCTGCTCTAGTAATCATTCCACTAGCATATAGTTTTAGGTACGTGTTGTTCAAGAAAGAGCAAACAGAGTATTTGAATGAAAAAACATTACAACTTTAACCCGTTTAGAGAAGATGTCACCTTAAGAATAATACCATGACTATATTTTCAAGTCACTAGGCAACATCAAAAGCTTTACTTTTTCTTATTTTTATAAAGATTGAGAATATTAATCCATAATGTGAATATCAACTCCAACTAAAGCTGCATATAGTTAGACTGTTTCTAACTTATTTTTCCATGGCTGCATAGAGTTTAAATACACTTCTGAGAACTACGAAAGTGCTAATGGGAATCTATGGAAAAAATACCTTACATGCTTAATGGGGATTGAACTCGCACAAAGCTTGGTTTTGCAAACTACGTAACCATGAAAACTATAAAAGAGGTATAGAACATGGTTTCCCACATAGCCTATTGTCGCACAATAGGCTTTAAGATGATGATGTCGCAAGCTGGGTTGCCAAATGTGTCACTAATGTAGCATAGTAGAATATGTGTTTGTATTTGCGACATCCTTTATTAACCAATTTTTTTTTATCTCAGAGTTTAGTTTGACTAGTTAATGTTCGGAACGATCTTTTATTGTAGATGATAGGAGTATCAGTCTATTTGATTAGTGAAATAGATACTTACTTTTAGGATGAAACCATTTGAACCTCTTATCCCACATACACATAGGTAAATAAGAGAAAGTTTTCTAAGGTTATATACCATAGCGTATTGAGGCTATTCTGTTTGAGTTGACTAGATGCTTGGGTCTTTATGCAGGCACATGTGTGTGTCCTAAATTCATTATATGAACTCCTAAGTTTTTGTACACACAATGTGCCTGAGAAAGACCCAAAGCAATGCTATTCACTTTCTAAAATATAGCCACTACGCTATGGTATATAACCTTAGAAAACTTTCTCTTATTTACCTATGTGTATGTGGGAATAAGAGGTTCAAATGGTTTCATCCTAAAAGTAAGTATCTATTTCACTAATCAAATAGACTGATACTCCTATCATCTTACAATAAAAGATCGTTCGAACATTAACTAGTCAAACCAAACTTCTGAGTAACAAAAAATTAGGTTAATAAAGGATGTCGCAAATTACAAACACCTCTTCTCTCTGAACATTCGTGCCCACTATGGAATTTCCGCAAGATACATCATCTCATAAAGCCTCATTGCGACCATGGCTAAGTGGGACACCCATGTTCTCTATACCTCTTATCTCGCTAAGCATAGTTACGTATAATCCCCCACCGTGTGGTTTCTCTTAACCCACCTACCTCAGACTTTAAATATTCCAACTCTTCCCATTCACAAATTTATAACTCCTCTAAGTTATCTCATATCCCACCTCACATCTCTATTACCCCCACCTAACTCCCCCTAAACCAATCTTCTCAAACTATTTTTCTTATCACAACAAACATTCAAACACAACCCACATACACCCCACTCCCCCTACCCTAAAATAATAATCCCCACTATCCAATCCCCACACTAAAAATTATACAAAACCTTATCACTCAAACTCCCTTTAAACCTAATAACATAAAAACAAACACAATAAAAATCATCATAAAATCCCCCTACACCCCACACATTACTATTCAATCAACACTCTCTCCACATACAAATTAAAACCTCTCCTTTTAACCCCCTCCCCCCCCCCCCCCTCTCCCCCCACCCCACCCCATAATCCCACCCAGTTCCCCCCTCTCTTCATATATAATATCGCACTATATCTTAACTAACCCCATTCCCTACCCCCCCTCTAAACTCCCAAAAACTCTACCCTCCTCCATCCACCTATTACCAATCACCCCCCAATTCCCCAACTCTTCGCCCCACCCCCACCACCTCATCTTCCAAGATCTCTTATTTTGCGGTAAACTCTCTGAGAGACCACACGTAGATTCGTTGCCCTCCGCTGCTCCACCCTCATCGACGCTCATCCCCACCCAACGCCGCGTGTGTGTGTGTATATCGCACGCGTTTCCTACCCCCCCACAACACTCACTTCCCCATCCCCCTCCCCCCCTCACACACTCTTATAACCGTGTGGTGTGTGTATATCCTGATAGATGTGAGTGAGATGGAGTACTAGAGACTCATAGAGTTTTCTCTAGCGTTTATCTCTCCTCTCTCATATATGTTATGTTTCCCACACCAATACCCCCCCCCCCCCCCCCCCCCCCCCCCCCCCCCCCCCCCCCCCGCATCCCCCACCAACCAGCCACCTCCCCCACATACCATCATAATATTACCTTTCCCGCTTCCTCTCATGTAGTCATCATGTCAGCCCATGATTTGCGTCTAGCACCGCGCTCACGTATATCAGAATATTCAAACAGTTGGGTAGTGCCCTCTGAAACCGACCAGTCCCCATGAGGAAGCTAGTCTTACATATCCTTGACAGTTATGTTCGCCGCATGTTGACCCAATCTGCTCGCGTTCTCATTCAAATACTTTGTCTGCCACGGTACAGACATGGGTTCGATTCCCGGCTGGTGCACTACGGGAATATTTCTTTGCCTCTGTCTTTGGTTCACAGGCTAAATTGATACTCTAGATTTTTTTGATATTTTCTTTTATGCTTATATGCCGTAAATGTTCAACAATTCGGGGGCAATCAAAACGAAAAACTATTCTTCTAATACTTTTCGTTACTAACAAAATATTGTTTTAGTTACTCAGCCCACACGACTATATAAATACTTCAACGATTCTTAAAGTTTATTGAGCACCTAAGTTTTGACTTGATCTATGTAAGTTTGACCTTTCGTGTGGTCGTTTTGGAGAGCCAATAATGTACTAAAGGTTAGGGTGCGTGTATCGATTTCTTGTGTCAAGTAAGGCTAAGGAATCAATTCTCTGAAAAGGGGCATGAAGTGTTGGGATATGTACATATATCAAATAATATATGTCCGGAAAATTACGTGAGCCTATGGGGGCACACGCGTTTACACAGATGATACGTTTATTAATGTAATTAATATATTAATCATATATTAATTATATTAATATGTTTCAAAAATATGTAAATGTCGCCAACAAGAAAAGATGAAGGGGTCTGAGTGTCATTTCTAACAAACAAAAGGAGGTGTTTGAGTATGACTTGGAAAACAAGTTTTTAAGTATATATATACTCTGCTTGTCTCATTCAATCGTTGATGAGAGAGTTTGAAAAACCAAAAAGTCATACGACTAGAAAAACATAACCTTAAACAAATATCAATTTGTTTTTCTCCTTTGTTTTGATTAGTCGGCTGGATGTATAAAATCCCAAAAGGGTTTTGTTTCATACGATGCATTATGTCATGCATGCAAAATTAATACAACAGCTTTGCTCTCAATCTCTTTTCTTTCTAGCGATCGATTATTATAATCCCATGCGGGATTCGGTCATGTGATGATAGATTTAAAACAAGAACGTCGTGTTGAGTTGTTAAATCGTGAAGCAAGTACTAGCATCCTAACGTATCTCGGTGACGTGTAGTGTGTGCATACCATAGAGGTTATCTACTTTGGTAACTTGGGCGGTTTCCGTGTTGTATTATTTATTATACGCACGCGTATATTCAAGACGGTGTATTCGTTAATTGCTAAAAGGTACACATCTCTTGATCCCTTGTTAATTACATATTCTATACGTGTTTTATGTTTTCCGCTGCGTACTCGTGATATATTTAATGGTTAAATAGATGTAAAACCCAACAGTGGCATCACGAGCCATCTTATAGAATTGTAGTTACAAAGTAATAAAATTTGACAAATTAGGATTCTTGATTAATTTTTTAAGCCCTTTGGGCGTTTTATGCATAAAGATTCGATCTTTGTGCATCAAGATTCAATCTTTATTGATTATAAAATTAATTAGACGAATTCTAGGTTGTATGAAATTTTATGGATAAAACTTGATGCGTTTAATTGTTAATTGATCAGTTTTATGTTTAAATTATTGTAAATTCGGTATCATGATAAATAACATTGCAATTTATCATGAAGAGATATGTGATATAAATCTTGTTAATTGTTAAAAGCTTTAAGCAAATATGATGAACAAGAATTAAAACATATACATTAAATTTATGTGGTTTCGATCCACGACTTTAAAAGCTAGGGAAGACCTTAGCTAAGTCTTTATGGGGCCTAAAAGGTTGTTTAAAATTTTTATGTGCTATGTGGTATATATTTGTATATGACTTACGCAATCGATTATATCGATGGATGTGGCCGAAGTTTTTAGGACGAAGGAGCCTTATATGAATATATACATGTTTTAATTATTAGATAATTAGGATCATAATGGATATTTGCATGACTTAATTGTTAAGTGTTTCTTTTGAAATAAGTGTTATATGTATTAGTTTTGTGTTTATGTTGTTTTATTTTAAGTTCTTGACTTGTGAGAAAATAAAAGGGTTTTTCGGAAAACAAACATAAACATGACTAATGATTATCGAAATAAGATTTATTATGGACTATCTAATGCAAAAAGTCAAAAGTGGATTCGGCTTACATCCGATATAAAATCTTCCATGACTAGACTAGCATTTTATAGTTTGTAATGTATTCTTTAAATTAAAGTTTTAATTTTTATCAATGACGTAATTTGCAAAAGTACTATATAGTTGCAAGGACAAGGTTCGGGGAGACTCATCAAGACTTCGGTCTTGTAGACACCATTACCCTATAATACCTGACTACGTTGTAGTTTCCTTACTTTTTCATACTATGTAGGAAGTCGCGAATGGTCTAGGGTTTGAATGATTTTTAATCATTCTTTAATCTTTTCCCGCGATAAAAGGCAAATCTTTATATTTAAAGATACGTTGAATCGTCAATTTTAAGGTCTCACTATTTATGTATAAGATACGATGATAATAGGTGATACCGTAATAATAACTTAATTGAGAATAAAGTTTTTATTAAAATCTATGATACGAAGATGTATGCATGCTTCTTCGTACATATTTGACACGTCAAATAAGAATTTCCTAGAGAGAGTCAAACTAAGTTGTTGCCATTTAATTTGTTAAAAAACGTTTAGATTGCTCTTTACTCTGCGTGAGGCGTTGTAGATTTGTAGTCTCAATGTGAATATACGCTTTCCGTGAGCGGTGAGTGTTACATATCATAGTTTTTGAATGGACGACTTAGCGTGGTTGTGGTTTAGACCTTATTAACACGCTTGGGCAATAGATGAGATGAAACATGCCTTACTAGTATTATTGTAATAAAGTAAGTCCCATATGGTTTAGGAGTTACAAATGTTTGTGAATTATCATCGTGATTACCTTTGATACATCCTTCACTAGCAGATCAACTTGATGTGGTTGTGATATGTTCAAGTAGGATCCTAACCTTAGAAATTTAATTGTTTATTTGAATAAACATGGGGTAGTTAATTTTTTTTCAAGGGCAGTATTATCACAACTACTAAAATTGGAATTTTGCGATTCTATTAATAGTATTAATGCAACGATAAAACCGTAAACAATGGTTTGTTTCTTTATCAAAAAAGTCAAACCGAGACTCATTTCCTTGTAAGGAACAAGGAGACTCATTCCTAATATCTTTCTTGCTCCGAAATGAACAGTTATAATAGGAACGTAGGAATTGTCCTAATGTAATCAAACTCATAGGAAGCTTAAAAGTTAGTATATTGCATGGACTTATATTTTCATTATGATTTCCATGGTGAATATTTTGAATGGATATAAGACATTTAGATAACTAGCGAATATTTTCTTAAAGCTTTCAAAATGGTAACATCTTAAATGGTTAGATGTTTTATGAGTTCTTGATTAGAAATTCCATTATTACCGCAAAAATGAAAGGCAAATAGGATAATATATCTAGTTGGTGTCTGATAATCAAAATATGAGGATAAATGCCATGCCTAATTTTCAAGTTAATCAATAGCATGATGGATAGTTCCCTCATCTACATAGTAGAAACTTTTAAAATCCAAGTGAATGTTACTAATGAAGATTTTTAAAGAGAGTTGGAACGTAAAAAGATAACTATTTGTTTTTACTGGTATGGAACACTTGAATGTTGTCAATCCAGTGGTGAGCATCACGATTTATTTCTGAACAAGACATTCATGTGATGCTGTCAAATTCTAGGTGGGAGCCTACAAGGCTTACCCAGATTATTTCATTGCTTGTCTTAAGATAATATGAATATTTCCAACTATAGACACTCATGTTTTTAAGGATAGTTGTGCACTATTTCTTACTAAACAAAGTGGTTCAATATCTACTTGTAACGCTAATATCTGTGACACTATCATATTGTCCACATAAACAAACGAACGTCGTGTTGTTTGATTACATGGTATGATGTTGTGCCATGCACAAGTAGGAGAAATCTTTATTGTGTGCAAGGTACAACAATGACAATAACAATATGATTTAAAAGGTTCTCTTGACCGTAAGGTAAGAAACAATATGTCAAGATATGAATTAAAGACTACTTCAAGTAAAATGTTTATGTGTTTTTGGAATGTCCAAAATAATGAAGTAATCTTAATTGATAGACTACTTCAAGTAAAAGGTTTATGTGCTCTTGGAATGTCCCAAATAATGAAGTAATCTTGATTAACTTGAAATTTTTACTGAAGTCAAGAGTTGGCGTTCAGAGTTACTTTAGTTAAATATGTTTATGTTTAATGTAAATTAATAAACATGAAGTCCGTTTTTAATGTTTAAAAGACTTTATAAAATAAAGTAAGTATATCTTCAGGTTATGACTATTGAACAAAAGTCCTTGAATGTTCAAGGCAAAATAATGTTACAGGTAACATGGATAGAGTCTTGAACTAGTTAAAGCCGTGATTACATTTTTGCATGGCAAATATGTTTTTAAAATCGATATATTCAATTTTGTTTGACACAATTGATAAAGTATATGTGGACCTAAAGGAGTTCTTAATTATTTAAAAGATTTGTGATAAAGTCTACAAATAAATTACTAATAGAATACACATTTTCATGGTTTGTCTAGAGTATTGAATCACAATTATTTTAAAATTATTGATTTTGATAACTTAACTTTTTACCTCTGATCTGTCTAGGTTTTTGAAAGTGAGTTATGTCTCTAAAAATACTCGATAAATAGACTCTAACTAGAGGTTAATAAGACATAATCATGATTATGCAATGTGATGATTCACATTAAGTCTTAAATTTTAAGTTTCTGTTTTTTGTTAAAAGTCTTATGAAGAGATCAATAGCAAACTAAACATATGATTAAATGTTAATGTTCTTGTAATACCAAAAAGAGAACAAAATTTATTGTTACTCTGCATGCTAAGTAATTATAGAAGAGCTTTAATTACAAAAAGCAAGTGGGAGCGTTTTAGATCTTAAAGAGATAAAAATACAAAATACATACCTTCTTAAACACACTAGTGAATATCATATCGAGGCTTTAAATGTTAAACCTTATAATGATATAATTTTCGTTCATAGATCCGCAAGGATACCTCAAATACTTGATTAATAAATGTTATATCAATATTGAGGAATATGAGTCACATGATCATAGTAAACCTGTTAAAGATGCATTATTGAATTTTAAATTTGGTATCATGGTGAAACCATTAATATGCATTGTTGAATTTTGAATTTGATAAATGACTCAAACTATGAATGTTAAGATGCTGTCCACAAAGATAATCAATTTAAAACTTGATTGATCTTTAACTAAACGGTTAGACTGTGAAGTTAAAATGAGTTTCTTCAAAGAGAAGAAAAACCCAAGTGGTTTGGTTCTTGGTTTTAAACTCATAAGGGCAATGTTGTACACATATTTAATGCATGCATTATGATAAGATTTTTAATCATACGCAAGCGATTGTTGTGATTAAATATTCTTTCTATGCACATTAATTATATAAAGATGGTTAATTGTCATGCTAGTGTTCATATAGATGAAATATGACAATGGAATTTAAAACTCTTCCTTAAATGATTACTATTGCGAGGACGGTTAGTAATCAAAGGAGTTTATAAATTCATATAATCTTTAAAAACTGTACAAACGGCAGAATCCAAGTATGGGATTATTGCACGCATCTAGGAGGATAATACTTTGTTTATTGTTAAATAAGTACTCCTGAGTATTTTAAAAGCTAGTGGAGTATTTATGTTCAGGTTTCGTT
This sequence comes from Tanacetum coccineum, assembly GCA_026074375.1. Lineage (NCBI taxonomy): Eukaryota > Viridiplantae > Streptophyta > Magnoliopsida > Asterales > Asteraceae > Tanacetum > Tanacetum coccineum. Next base: position 75,104 of record BQNB010004704.1, on the reverse strand, counting down.
CACCTGAATGATTTAGGAAATAAAATTTACAAACCTTGAAAATATATGTTTATTTACTATGAAACATATAAGGTATATAAATCTAACACATTTGACATACCATTTAGAATAGTCTCATGGGATACATGTCTTTTGATAAGTGGAAACATGAATTGAAATTTAAGTTGGACTAATGGATTCGTTATGATAGATCATATTGGTAGAGAAGTGTCTGTATATCATGATGAATGCAAGATGATTTGACAACATTGGTATTTAATCGAAAGTTATTAGATAATCATTGAATTGAATATTTTAATAAAATATGTTTGGATTTGAGAAATCATTCCTAGATTATGGATTTGTCCATAGTAATGAAAAATCTAAGGATATATATTGTGACAGTTTATTGTGCAATTAGAGTAAACCAATGAACTTGTAGTTCATGTGGTGCCAAACATTATTAAGAGAATATTCATTGTTTACGGTTTCTTTTAACAAGCATGGGGTTGTGTGTGTACACGGATGTAATCGAATTGAGAATGACACTCATACTAGTATGGTTAATTTCATTTTTGATGATGAACATGTGGGACTAGATGTGCTCAACTGTGAGCATAGTTGCATTATACATTTGAAGAATAAGACTGCTTCTACAGAAAGCTGTGGAAGATGATTGTTGTCAATAGTTGATGTTAACAATTATCGAGATAATTGACCATTTAGTTGTCAAGATATTTGGAAATATATGAGCAAACAATCATCATACATATTGAAGAACTTCACTTATTGAATTCTTAAAATAAGTATTCTTAAAATTCCTAAAGATCAAATCTAGTTGAAATTATGAAATCTAAGCCTTGTTAACAAGTACGATTGTCGTATCTTAAGGCATGATCTGTCAACTAGAATTTTCATGTATTTGATCTATTTAGTATTTGGTTAAGGGATGTTATAGAAAATTTTATTAATGATAATGATACGAGGTATGCGGGTTATATTTAATATAAATTGTGTCCTATATTTGCATGTTTAAATCCATTAATAATAAATGTATTTATTCTAATTAATCCCTTGTCGATTTACAATTATGGGAATATTGTTAAATCTAAGGACAATTAGATAGTGATGGTGATATTTGGAGATATTAAGGATGAGGTCCACAAACTCACTATGATTTTTCATAGAGGAATATCAGATTTTCACCCCTTACAGAACATCACTTTATGGATCGACGTCATCATGTGGATCTGTAAGTGATTTTTAATTTCCAAAATTCTTAGACTTGAGATGCAGTAGGTTTTTGCATATGTGGATATTCCTTCTTGATATAGTTTAAGGGTCTCGTCATAAGGTAATTATAAGGGCTTATGTCAGAATGGTTTATGCTACATGATGGCAAGACATTGTAGTCATATAGATTTGTAATTCAATAGTTGAAGAAGATCCCACTGGGACCCTGTAGGGTAATCAGATGCTATGTGTGCCCCCGCACCCAAAAACTCAGGTGATATGTCTCAGATGATTTTGGTAATCTTGATTTATCCTTTATACGAGAAACAGAATCGTAAATAATGGATGATACATTGATCCATATCCATTTTTAACACGGTATCGGAAACAAAGGGATTGTAAATACTTAAATCATTTAACTGTGACTTTATGAAAGTACACTCAGGTATTCCTGGGAGCATTGGCGTGTTGCTAGACGCTTACCAATGTTATTATATTATTTGAGACATGTCCAAGTGTGAGTTGTTGAGATATGTACATATATCAAATAATATATGTCCGGGAAATTACGTGAGCCTATGGGGGCACACGCGTTTACACAGAGGATACGTTTATTAATGTAATTAATATATTAATCATATATTAATTATATTAATATGTTTCACAAAATAATTAATTGGTCGCAACAAGAAAAGATGAAGGGGTCTGAGTGTCATTTCTAACAAACAAAAGGAGGTGTTTGAGTATGACTTGGAGAACAAGTTTTTAAGTATATATATACTCTGCTTGTCTCATTCAATCGTTGATGAGAGAGTTTGAAAAAACAAAAAGTCATACGACTAGAAAAACATAACCTTAAACAAATATCAAATTTGTTTTTTCCTTTGTTTTGATTAGTCGGCTGGATGTATAAAATCCCAAAAGGGTTTTTTTTGTTTTATAGATGATTATGTCATGCATGCAAAATTAATACAACATCTTTGCTCTCAATCTCTTTTCTTTCTAGCGATCGATTATTATAATCCCATGCGGGATTCGGTCATGTGATGATAGATTTAAAACAAGAACGTCATGTTGAGTTGTTTAATCGTGAAGCAAGTACTAACATCCTAGCGTATCTCAGTGACGTGTAGTGTGTGCATACCATAGAGGTTATCTACTTTAGTAACTTGGGCGGTTTTCGTGTTGTATTATTTATTATACACATGCGTATATTCAAGGCTGGTGTATTCGTTAAATGCGAAAAGGTACACATCTCTTGATCCTTGTTAATTACATATTCTATAGTGTTTATGTTTTCCGCCTGCGTACTAGTGTGATATATTTAATTAGAGAGGTTAAATGATGTAAAAAAATCTATCATTGAGTTACTCACCAAAGGGGTTCATGCGTAGTGGTTTATTTGTGGGATACATGTCAAACACGGAAGTTGATGGCTATCGTTGATGTTGACAAGGCTGAAACTTGCAGCAAAAACACAGAAAATGGAAGGATTTATTAAAATTATTGATAAGAAATCAAAGTGTATTCATGGTATAGATATTGATCCCATGTTGCAATGATTAAGCTCTAAACAGTTCCATTTTCATCTAAATTGGAGGCTTTACAAGTTCATGTTTTTTCTTTTGTATATATTTAGTTAGATGCGTAGAGGTTGTAACCGTTTTAAACATTGTTGAAGGGTACATTATAAGAACTTTTTGTTAAATTAAAAACGGTATCAAATACTATTTTCCCAATTAAATTGTTGATAACACTTCTCACTTCTGACAATTCTTGTCATCTAGTTTGACCCTTAAAAGTCAAGTCTTGACTCTTACTTTGTATAAATTTGACAATTTCATGCATACAGGAGATTTCTTTGACATGTACATCAGAGATTGTCCCTGTTGATGCAAAGAACCGCTAGGAAGGATGTCGTCCGTCCTTTATGGGATTCCAAGCTTTAGCATCTGTCGAGTAAGATTATCGGTTTAGCCTCGTCTGGGTTTTATCAAGACCAAGCTCCGGCGTTGTGAGTAAGGCTATTTGGTAAAGTATGCCCAATGGTTATAATACTGAGTGTAATAAATGTGTGAGAGAGTTGTTCTTTGCATTGAATGCGCTGAGTATTTATACTACTCAAAGTACTGTTGAGATATACTGTTCCTGACATCTTGGGAGATGGTTAGCCGAGCTATATTGCTTTTGTCAGCTAGGTAACATGCTTAGTAAACAAAGCCCCTTAATTCCTGGGTTGACTATTCTCAGGACAGGAGGGATCCTATTTTCGTGGATACTAGTGTATATTGTGTCTTGAGATCCTCTGGTCTTTCCGTGTCTTTGTCTTATTCGTGTGTTGTGGTTCGGTATTTTAACAGTCTTTTAATATGTTCGACAATAATCAGGCCGCTAGGAATGTCTTCCTAGCGGCCCTATCCTAACGGTCACATATACGAACATGTCCCCCCCCAAGTGTTATATCAATGCTTGCTTTGGTATAACATTTTCTTGTTATCATTATTTCCTTTCTTCCGTCCTACTTATTTTATTTATATACATTATTTTTCTATTCATTATTTTATCTATGTTATCCTATTATTATTATAAGTATCTATTTATCATTTATAATGGATAATAGGTTAATAATGTTTCAAAACTCATAATAACCCCTGGTAAATTAGTCGCTGGTCATTCTTGGGGAAGCGCGCCCTTGATACGCGTCTTTTTACTCACCATCGTGTGGTTAAGATCTTGCCACGTCATTGATCTGATAGACGTGACGTTTCGTCTCTTCCCTTCTTTTTCCTATAAATACTCCTTCCTTTTTCATTTTTACTGTCTCATAAATTTTAACAGTTTTCATCAGTCTTTCTCAGGTGTGTTTTTCTCTCTTTCCTTTCTTTCTTTATCCATTCCCTTCCGGACTCTCCCCATGTCGATAGATCATTCGGATCAACTTTACCTCTCGGATGCCCCGGATCTAGATCTCTCCTTAGAGGCTACCTTTACACTGAGTTTTATATGTATTTATGATAGGATCCCGTAATCACTTCATAACATATAACATACACGAATCAAACTAGAAAAGAGAAAGAGAGTGAGTTGAACTTTTAGAGAGAGAAAGAGGAGAGAGAGAGAGATGAGAGAGTTTTGGAAAAGGAAAAGATTTATAAATGAATAACTAACTCTTTTCTAAATAGAAAAGAGGCTTATATAAGCGAGCGTTAAAATAACGCGTGGGATATGTAACTAGGACCCAGGCTCGGTTTTGCTGGGGATTAACCCAAATATTACAATATTAGATTAACTATCGAAGCCCGATTCCCTGATACTTTCTCTTCAACGTTAACTAATTATATACCGAAGCTCCATCGTAGAGTGACGAACTTTCCTTGTTTGACTCCAATAAATTAAGGCTAACAATCTCCCTCGAAGCGAGGTCTTGAACACAAAGAACCGAGCTTCCTTTATTGATCAATAAAAATTGCGGCTAACAATTCCCCCGAAGTGAGTTTCATTGATGCACTCCTTCATGAGATTCAGTGAGATTGCTTTTGTCGTTTCAAGCCTCGGTGTTCTCTGGGCTTTGTTCTCATTGTTTGTGTAAGCTTGTTCCTTATGCTTTGTGACTCTAGATTTTGAGCCTTTGTCAATTTGTCTTTATGTCTATGCCATCATTGCGATCTTTTATATTTTTGACCACTAGGCTCATTCTTTTGCCATTAACTTGAAAGCTTTAAATCAGCAGTTTGCGGAAGTCTTTGTCTTTTAAATACTTTGAGTCTTTTCTAGTAGTATGTCTTCGTAGGATTGGCATTTGTAGGATTGAGGTTGCCGTTACCCCGTTGACCTGCAGGTGGTTTTCGTTGTGATAACGAGAAAAATTGATTTAAAAAATCAATCGACGTGTCATCGTAAAAGTTTCTGTTTTTGTACCACATCGGGAGTTTAAGCTTTTTTCCAAATTCATCTCACGTCAATTCATTTATGGACCAAATCGATATTAGTTGTCACAAGTTTTGATTCATATAGGAATCTCGCAAGCTCACTACCAAGAGCTTGTTTAATGCTGACTCAAGCAGGATTTCCATCTTCATTGTAAATACTAAAAGTATCACTCGGATGTTCTGGCAAATATCACAAGGATATTGCGTAGGACTCTTGTTAACAGCTTGTAAACTTGATGATGTTCAACAAGTGTTTGAAAAATGGAATGGTCCTAAAAATGAGGATTAGATTTGATTCTCTTGGCTCTAGACTCGATTAGTGCATTTTGGTTTTAGTACTCGGAGGCTTGAGCAGATTGCCACCTATTTAATATCAACGATCTCGAAATGAAGAGTCAATAGATAACGTGTGTATCTCCGTGACAAATGAGACAAGTTTCTGTTGAGAGAAACCCGAATACTGGGAAGGGTGTGCATTGCATCACTGGGTCCATGATGTTGTTTTTACCATGTAGCAATCAACTTGTGATTCGACGCATATGTATTGGACCCGGTTTCTGCTTAAGTTGTGTGGAGGGGCTTCTATCTTTAGGACCTTTATCCATACATTTCTTTTTCATTCTTAACGCTCAATGCTACCAGGACGTTCATTACTAACAACACCTTGTTGTGGATTGTTCTAGTGTTAGCTCAATCTTAGTCGGCATTATTCCAGATACATTCATCTTCTAATCATACACTAAGGATACTATTGTCACTTTGGATTTTCCTTGGGTTAGATCCTCCGTTCTGGTTGGATCCGAGGATTGATTCCTAAACCTAACCACCTTATGAGTTCAGAATCGTCGTGTAATTAAGATGTTGTTTGGGTATAGATCGAACCATAAACCTTTTCAGCACATTGAGTCAATTGATCATATTTTAAAATACATTGTCTCCCCTTATTTTAAATATAAACACTAGTTTTGAAATACCTTGTGATTAAAATATGTCTTGAAGATTCTGTGGGTAGAAAATTATATCAGCATGATGGTTTTGAAACATTTTGATAATGTTTTGACTAATAATAATGGTCGTTGTTGATGTATCCAAGAACATTAAAAACTTTGTTTTTTCGAAAAACTCCCTCTCAAAAATAGGGACCAATTTGATCAAATTGTTGTCTTTTTGAAAACAATGTGAGGGCTGGAGTGTTGAACCCAATTTTGAAGATTATGATTTTGTATCGAGAAATTCTTAAAAATTGTGTTCAACTTTTTCGAAAAAACCAGATGTTAGGGACTTCTCTTCTAAACGGTAAGGGTAAAGCGCAATGAAAACTGTTACACTATCCTTTTTCTTGAGCTAATTAAAAACATTGAATGTTCTTGTAAAGAAGCTCAAGACTGAGAAACGTTATTTTAACGTTGTGAGGATAAGTTTATAAACCTTCCTGTATTTGAAGTCCGAGTTATGTACTGCTATTTGCACATAAGCCATCTAGAAAATTAGAAATGACATGTTTTGAAAACTATTTGCAGCTCCTCGCTCGACTTTCTTTACACCCCCGTGTCAATGTTAATCGACCATTTCTAAGCACGTAAATGTATCGATTCCAAGAGGTCATGTCTGAGAGAATCTTTTTGTAAAATTTTCTGATTTTCTGGATTTTGTATTTTTCTTTGTGAAAAGTTTTATATTTTGAATTTTGCTTTTCTAAAAAAATTATATAACATGGTGAGTTTGATGATTAATATCACAAGCAGTATCATATTGTCAGGACCTCCAGTTCGCTGGAGTTGAAACATCTGCATACCAATCCTTTAACAAGATACTTAAACCGATCTCAGAAGGGATTTCGTAAACATGTCAGTAATTGATATTCAGTTCTGACAAAATATAATACATTATCCCATTTCAACCTGTTCCTGTCTGAAATGATCGAGTATGGATGAGGCTTTGTCGTTGATATGTTGTACGGGTTGCATGAGATTGCTATGGATGATGAGAGTCGCAATACAATGTATTTTGGTTGTAGGTTGAAGCATAATCTTGAAGTTGTCGACCTGCCATCCCACATTACTTGAGCAAACGTGCAGATCCAACGCTAGCGTGTCCTCTGCTTTTTTGAAGCATCATTGCAGTGCATGTTCTGTTTTCTTTGACATCAAACTTACTAGCTTATCACCAAGGGAAACTGTATCCCTTCATAAGTGCTTTTCCGAGTATCAATGCTTCCGGCATGATCTGCGTCTGTAATGCTGTTAGTTCAAATCCCGAATCCTTTGGATACCAGAGTCCATGTTAATGGTACCTATGAGGTATATAAAGATTTTTTAACCTCCTTTGAGGTGCTTTTGTGTTGGTCCGTGTTGATACCGTGCACATTAGCATCCTGCTTGCACTAAGTCTGGTCTACTAGATGTTCAAGTCAATGAGTGACCGATTTTACTACGATAATCAGATTGGTCTTACGAGTTCTCTACTCAATCAACATTAGTTTGGGTTTTGTAGCCAATGGTGTACAATGGAGTGACAATTGTTCCAATCTTATGCTTTTTTCAGAATTTCTAAAGCGTAACTGGCCTGATTGATAAAAATACCATTTGGGGAACTGGTGGTGGATTCTTGTAGTCCTAAAAAGAACTTCATTTCCCCATTAAGGACATTTCAATCTTACTGTGCATAACTTTTCAAATCCTTTTTGATATTAGTTTGTCGATCCAAAGAAAAATTATGTCATAACGTAAATCTTGCATAGTAGAATATCCTCCCCGTATTTTATCTTGAATAAAAGTTGGGTTATTGTACCTTTAGTAAAGCCCTTTTGCGAATCAGGAGTTGGAACGTCATCATACAGCTCTTGGAGCTTGCTTTAATCCATACAAAGCTTTCCTCAGAAGGTAGACTTGTTCTGGATGATCTGGATCAACGACCCTCTTGGCGCTGAGCAACATAAACTCCTCCTTCAGTGGCCCCATTAAGAAATGTGTTTCACGTCCATTGATAGATTGGAAAGACTTGTGTTTGTGCGTAAGCAACGAAAATCGAATGGCTTCACGCGAGCAATGGGCAATATGATTCTGCGGAAATCAATACCCTCTTTCCTGAGCATAACCTTTAGCTACAGTCGTGCTTTGTTGTGAATATACGTCTGATTTCATCCTTTTTTGTTTCTTCATAACCACTTTAGCTTTATAATTCCATCTTGCCAAATGGTTTGTCGACGTGTTCCAGACTTTCAGTCTGTGAATGATGGAAGTTTCATCTGCATTGCTTCGATCCATTGCAGAATCAAGCCATTGCCTCCTTAATGTTCTTCGGGTTTTCAACATATGAAATTTTTACTCACCTGTGAGCGGCGAACATACACATTTCAGGATCTGTGGCAAGCTGTCGTTTGATTGAACTTGGCTGGTTTTAGATATCCACGAACTTGTTCAATGGATGATCTTGGTCCATCAAGTAATCATGCTTTGTGGTTGAAATGAAATGCACATCAGGTATTATCATTGTTGCGTGGAGGGTACGACTCACCAATTTTTTGTTAGAAGAAAGATCACTAATTTTTAGTGTACCCGTGTTACAAAAAAGGAATTAAAAAACGTCATTTGGTGAAAAACGATTTGCATTCGGGTGCTTGATCATTGTTGTTTTCCTACTAGCGAGTAACCGTGTGTTGGTAACCCAAAAGTACAATTTGGTCTATTCTTCAAGTAAAGGACTGAAGAGAAATTCTAACCCTTGTTGTGACGAATCTGTCTTTTCTGCTGTAGGAACAACATTTTGTCTTGGGGGCACGGGGTCAGAGTTGTCATAATCTGACGCCTTTTGTCCTTGAGGACCGAGGCCTGAAGAGACATTTTCAACAGACATCTCTTGTCGTTGTATGTGTGCGAGGTTTAGGTCTGAATGTTGTGATCCGACATTATTTCTTTGATTTCATCACCTGATATGAATGGACTCAATATTAAGCGTGTTCTCTTGTCTGTAAAAACGATATCCCTTTGACTGAGTCCTGAGTAGAATATCCCTCCATGACACTTTGGATCCCCTTTTTCTTTCATCTTATCTAATTTTTCCCCATCTTCTAGTTATGTTACAACAGCATACCAAAGTTGTGAAGATGTTTTATTGAAGGTTTTCAAGTCATTTCATGATGTTGATTGCTCGTTTCCATGAGTCGATATGATGATTGATCTGTTCTGAGTATAGCATGCGGTTGCAACTGCTTCAGCCCAAAATGATAATGGAAGCTTAGAAGCTGAGAGCATTGTTCGAGCAGCCTCAACAAGAGTGCGATTCCGTCTTTCGACAAGTCCTGTTTAGGTGTTTGAGGAGTGGAAGTCTGATGTTTAATGCCTTATTCTTTGAAATAAGTATGGAGTGTCTTATTCAAGAACTATGTGCCTCTGTCAGTTACGGACGTTAAATCACTTGAGCTTGGAAGATTGCGTTGACTCATCGTGAGAAAGTCTTTAAGAACTTCTGGTGTTTCATCCTTGGATCGTAGAAAAGAGTCCAAGTGTATCTTGAATAGTCATCAACAATCACCAGAATATATTTCTTCTCATTTATGCTTGCAACCCGCATTAGACCACACAAGTCCATGTGAAGAAGTTCAGCTTCCTTGGAATTGGACATCTTTTGACTTAAATGAGCTTCTTTTTGTTTATCTCATTTCACAAGAGAACAAAGTTGATCCTTGAATATGTCACTTAGGTAGCCGGTCACAAGATCTTTCTTTGATAGTTAAGGTGATGTAATCGAAGTTAAGATGAGAAAGTCTTCGATGCCATAACCATGCTTGAGTTGGTGAAGCTTTAGCCATGAAACATATTGAGTTGATGGTGAAGTTGTTTTTGAAGAGAATATTGTGTAGATATGGATCCACGATTACTTTAGTAAATCGTTTCCCTAAAGATCTCTTACCAAACAAGTAGATTACCTGAAAAGCAACCTCAATCCGAATACAGAATTGACCAGACAGAGAAAAGATTATGATTGCGAGGCCTTCGACGTAATAAAACCGTTTGATCCGTGACTTTCCTTGAATCAGATCTCCAAACCAAGACTTTCAGGCAAAATTGATCATTTCAAAACGAAACAAGTACCCAGAAATTTCTCCACAAAATTACACAACAGCTTGAGATTGCCCGTCATGTGCTTTGTGCATCAGACGAGATTGTAAACAATGATTAGGATGAGGTTGTACAATCTGCAAGAGAATTTAGCGGACGATGGACCAGTGGGATAAATTGTATCCTAAGGAATTTGATATCTTCAAGTATTATAATCCTTGAGACAATGTTCTAGTTGGGACTGTTACTTGTTGATACATCCTCTTTCCTGATTTTAGGCATCCATATCTTTTTGGTCCTAAGAGGCTTTTGTGTCCATTTATATCCTGATGGACATCTCTTAGCTATCCACCATTTTCATTTCCTCGATTTTTATTCTCTTACAACTCTTATGTATACTTTAGATTCTAAATAGTGTGTTATTTGATGCAATGTATTCTTTATGGGGTGTTTGCAAAGATTTGTTCGCTGTTCTCTTGGGTTTACTGCACTAATAGGCAACTACCAAGGCTTCTTAGTTCAGCTTCACGTCTTTTCCAGTATTAGAAACACATAGCATCATGATTAGAATTACACACACATTTTTCCACATTCTGCAAAAACAGCATTCACATTTGACGTTCTGGAATTGGAACTTTATTACCACGCATTAAGACTTTGTTTTCTTAGAAATATTAGAAATCCTATGATGGTCTTCTACTTCCTTCTTTTTAAACTTCACTCGACTATTGTTTAGGACGACCTTGTCTTTAACTTGATAGCACTTAAGCTGTGGTCTGCTAACACTAGTAGTGTGAATTACTCCTGAAGAATTAGACAGGTGAGGATTAGTATTCTAGAAGCTATGAGGAGCAACTGCGGTTTCTGTTTTGCGTTGTAGGTAGTTGGCAAGTTTATACATTCCTGGTTTTAAGCACATTCGAGGTATTCTGCTGGTTTTCTAGTTCTGAGGCAAATTATGTTGAGTGACTTGTTTAACCAACCATCGTCAAACATTGTTTATTAACCGACTGTTCGTTTGAAAAACTTCTCATTTCAGGAGAGAGAATTTGAAAAGGAGTCGGTTTTCCTAAAAATTGATTTACCGGTTTTGGGAATATCCGTTGAGCAATTTAGTTGTCGAAACAAACAGATGGGTTTATCAAAACTGAGTTTACCACAGGGACTTCCTTTTGTTACCAGAATGAGTTTCTTTAACTATTTATCACCTGTTCTTGTCTTGCATTTGGAGCTTTCAAATCTTGTATTTCATGATTATTGTTCACGTTCTTTTCAAAATTACATTGAAACATTTTCTTTGCAAACTGGGGGTTTTTTCATCTGTTCTTTTCATGTTGTAAGAAAGTTTCAAGAGAATCGAGTTTTTTCAAGTTTAGCAAAACTCTTTAAAGCTTATTATGAACTTCGTTATTATAGATTCAGTTTGTTCGCAAACTTTTGTGCAGGACATTCACATTCTTTGACTTTTTAGGAAGGATACATGCATTTGCAATTCAGTATGAGCATTTAATTCAGACAAAGAATGAGAATGCAAAATATAAAACATATTAACATCTTTAGACACACACTCTTCAAGAAGTAGATCATACATATTTGAAAAATCAGCCTTCTCAGATTCAAGTTCGTCAATCTCTTTTTCAAGGGATTTAACGTACTCAAAATCTTCATGCATTTCCGTTTTAAGTTCATGTTCAAATACGAAAGTCTATCATTTGTGCTTTTATGGAAAGAGCATTAGGAAAGGGTTTTTATCAAAGTTCCATATCATGTAGTAGTTGGCACCGAAAATAATCTACTAGTATGTGTAATCCAAGTTTGATCACACTTTCCCTAAATTGATGTGATGTTTCGTTAAAAACTTGTCTACTTTTACTAATGGATTTTGAAACGGGTAGAAAGGCAACATTTTTAGCAATGTTTGGTTTTGTTCTAACAAACGGTTTTCTCCACATTGTCTTCCTAACTTCTTTTGCGCGTTCCAACTGATAAAGATACTCCAGTGAGTGTCCTTTAAAAATTTCATAAAGACTATTCTGATTAGTGTAATCATATGGTTTCACTTTGTCTTTATCCAATTTTGATCTACTCTCCTTTTCAAGAGTCACTGTCTCTTCCCCATTGGGGCAAAATCTGTTTGCAGGATCAGAAGTATCATATGGGATCTCATACAAACAGGGCTTCTCAGATTGAGCTTTCTTGAGGTACCTTGGATTGGCAAAGGTTAGTCTACCATTATATGTCGCGCATTTAGGTGCTAACATATGAATGGTCTGAATTGACTGATTACGAGTATAAACAATTTCGTTCAAAAACTTTAACTGTTTGTCCATTTCAATCATCTTGTCAATATCTTTTTCTTCTTTAACCTTTAAATCCGAAATGACCTTTGTATTCTCTTTGAGATAACCTTCCAGTTGTGACTTAGTTAAAAGACTCTTTTTGACTAAATCATCGTGTTTCTGATCAAGAACTGAAATTTCATAGGCTTTTGTCTTTAAACCTTCTTTAATTTCAATGTCTTTTAAAGCTAATAGTCCTAGAGTTTCATTTAACTTTGTTTGAAGAATCTCATAATCAATCGTCCGGTCATTAAAGGCTTTGTACTTCTCAAACTCATTCTGTTTGTTCTGAAGTGCAATCAGACAACTATCCCGACAACTAATAGCCTCCCCCAGAGCACTATTGGTTTCATCAAGGTTAGTTTTGCACTTTTCCAATTCTTGAGTCAATGATGCGTTTGCTTTCTTTAATTGCTTTAAAATCGTTTTGTTTTCCTCCGTATCCAGAGTTAAATTAGCAATTAAATTAGCAAGCGCATCACGCTCATCAACACATTCTACAGCATTTTGATCAACCTGATTATCATTAGTACATATATTTGATGAATCAGGAGTGACATTGCTATCATCCTTCTCCAAAACATATGTGTCGTTAATGGATTCAGGTTGCTCAGAATGTCGTCTCACATTGTCATACACATTACTTTCATCATGATTTTGTACCTGTTCCAATGGCTGACCAGTAGAACTGGATTCTTCAGGTGAGACCTCCTGAATCTTTGCCATGTAGCTGTAATGTGCTTCCAATTCCTGTTCATCAATCTCTTCATCCGTGTCCTCTAGCCAATCAGCTTGCTCAGCTTGCAGAGGAACACCTTGTTCAGCTTGTTTGCACATCATCATCTTTTCCTTGTGATACGCGTAGTCTTTAACCCGCTTTGGCTTCCTGCATTCCTTTGCATAGTGCCCATATCCCTTGCAGTTAAAGCACTGTATCCCAGTCTGTTGCACTACCTGACTGCCTACTGTTTCCCTAGCCCCAGCAACTGTCATTGTCCTTTGATTCCCAAACTGCCTTGACTGATTGTCATTGTTATACCTTGGTGTGGTATCTTCAGTCTTGTTCCTGGAGTTTGAAGAAGTTCGAAGGTTGTTGTTGGTAGGTTTGTAGAGCTTCTTGAAATACTTTGCAAGGAGTGCCAAATTCTTTTGCATTTCCTTGTCTCTCTGAGCTTGTTCAGGATCACTGTCTTCATCAGAAACTGAAACCGACTCAGATGGAGGTGTAATTGGTTTGGCGATCTCTTTGCCTTTGTGTCTGGTAGATGCAGTTTACTGAAACCCTTTTCGTCACACAAAATTTCAAAAAAATTTCGTTCGGTCCAAAAAATTTGCTCGTTCGATCGCTTCGTTCGATCCGCTCGTTCGATCGCTCGTTCGATCACGCTTGTTCGATCGCTCGTTCGATCGCTCGTTCGATCACGCTCGTTCGATCGCTCGTTCGATCACGCTAGTTCGATCGCTCGTTCGATCACGCTAGTTCGATCGCTCGTTCGATCACGCTTGTTCGATCGCTCGTTCGATCACGCTAGTTCGATCGCTCGTTCGATCACGCTAGTTCGATCGCTCGTTCGATCACGCTAGTTCGATCACCTAGTTCGATCACCTAGTTCGATCCCGCTCGTTCGATCACGCTCGTTCGATCCAAACTTTTGTCGCTCGTTCGATCGTACACGATTTCCACTCGTTCGATCGTTACAACTTTTTCGCTCGTTCGGTTGATACGATTTTGCACTCGTTCGATCCAAGCGTTTTGGCACTCGTTCGATCGTGACGTTTTTCGCTCGTTCGATCGTTCTTCACGAAAATTTCCGCTCTTTTTTTTTCACTCGTTCGTTGCCAACGTTTTGCAACACCCAAAATGAGCCACGAAATATAAATGCTTACCGAGTGCCACAAATAACCCAACGAAACTGCCGAATCCGTATAAGCTTATCACAACAAAAAAAACCACGAAATCCACCCGAGGCGATTGATACCAATTGTAGGAACCCGTTTAACACTTCCACTTCATAACCCGAACCACGATTCAAGAAAAAGAGAAGAGAGAGACTCGAAATGTAGAGAGAGAGATGAGAGAGAGTAGAGAGAGAGTTGAGAGAGAAAAGAAAAATTATATTTTTAGAAAAATAAAAACTAGATATTTTCATATGAAAATATCTATATATATATTTAGATATTTTAGAAAATATCTAAATATATATATATACCCCTACACATTTAATGTGACGCGCGGGATATATAACTAGGACCCGGGCTCGGGTTTTGCTTGGGATTAAACCCAAAACATATACAATATTAGATTATCTATCGAGCCCGATTCCCGATATTATTTTGTTACAACGTTGACTAAATAAAGACCGAAGCTCCATCGTAGAGTGACCGAGCTTCCTTGTTCGACTCAATAAATTGAGGCTAACATTAAGTGGAAGGGAAGGGACATTACTAAGACCACCTGGGAACCTCGAGCTGAGATGACCACCGATATGCCAGACCTTGACGACAAGGTCCTTTTTGAAGATGGGGATATTGATACGATCCAAGATACTCAAGAATGCCGTATCAACCATCTCCCAAGAGTATCTGCTAGAGTTTACCTCCGAGTACGGTATACCAGAGGGCTTGCATCCAGAGTTGCTTGGTCCTGAGGAAAAGATCATGGATTTTCTGGAGGGCAAAGTCGGTGTGTACACCAAGTTTTTTGAGTTTACAAATTTTTGCATCCTCGTATCACAATTCCTCTTTGATATTCTTAGTTATTACCAAATTCATTTGTCACAATTGTCAGTGATAGGCACAGCCAAAGTGAGTCACTTTGAAATCAAATGTTGCGTCCTGAACATAATTCCCACACTGAATTTATTTTGTGTGTTCTACATTCCTTCTTTTAACTCGGGATGGATGCCGTTTAACAAACGACCAGGAAAAAACACCCCATAATGTTATACAAAACCCCTGGACTCCTTGAAAAACTATAACAATCAAGTTTTCTGGGTGGACGAGAGAATATTTCCCACCATCGTGGACTGGCGCACAAACGCTCCAAAGGATGGGATGCCAGCAGCGAACTCCTATTCCGTAGCAGACATAACAGTATTGGACACACACTGTACCCCCATCAAAAAACAACCAGAAGCCCTATTATGCATAGTGGGGCTGAGTCGAAGATACTTTATGGGGGACGACTTGTACCCCACATTTCTCTATGATGATGACCGGTGTGGGTGTTTATAAATTGTCTTTTACTTCTCACGTATTCATGAAAATATACTAACAATTCCTTGTGAATGCAGATATAGACTTGTTCAACTTGATCAGTGCCCTAAATCCCACCAAGGTGAAGACTGGGACCCATCCTCGTGTCGCCCATGAGGTGCCGCTCCTAACTATCACTACAAGTTATGTGATAAATATGGAGGATGCGGTCATGGCGTCAGAATCCTCTGGGACATCGTCCATCAATAAGAAGTTGCCGCTGGACTTTGCCAAAGAAGACCCGCCCTAAATGATTGCTGAGAGAGGCAGAATAGAAGATCAAGTCTAGGACGAAGTGGCCTATGAAATCCCTCCAACAGGAAATGCATCGACCACGGGGGTCGCTCTAGAGGAGGTGGTGGCCGCCATGGGACCCCCTGTGAACAAAAGGCATCGCAAAAAGGGTAATAATGAGGCGGAAGTAAATGCGTCGCCTAAAGTATTGAGGAGAGATCATAATGCCTTCCGCCCTACACAGAGTACCCACAGAGGGAAATCCCTAGCTTTAATGGGGTTAGATGAGGGCTCCCTCTTATCCACGCCTGCTGTACATGACCCTTCTACTACTACCAAAAGTGTGAGCGATCCAGAACCGATGTCCTATGTGAAGCCGCAACCGCATCCCAAGCAAGACATTGTCCAGTAAGTGATCCAGTCCTAACATGTCCCTTGTTTGATGTTTTTCGTCAAAGCGTAATACTAACAAATCACATGTGCCTCATAATGTGAATGCAGATCTTTTATGGGAACGGCTACCGAGATCCCCACCAAAGACGTTGCTACCGCAGAGGTTAACATCCAGTTCTCTGTGGGGAGTCTTGAGTCAAGGAGATCAACCTCTGTCCCCTCCGTGGTTGAGTCACCGGGCGGTATCTATTAACCGGGGTGGGGCGTGATTAATGAATGCCGCTTGGACACCCCCGACACGTGCCAAGACGTAGTAGATCACATAGTGCCACCGGGGTATTTCTTTGAACTGCGCCACTTGCCCAATGCAGATTTTCTTAGCCAGTATAACATAAACCTGACGTGGCAAGTAGCCATGGGTTCTTAACTTTGGCTGAGGTTTGAGCAAGAGGTCAGGCTACTGAAGAAAGCCAGGTCTAAGATAGCTAGACGGGATCAGAGGATCCAAGTAAGGGAGGAAGAGATAAAAAAAGCTCGATCAAGAACTTCAATCCCTTAGGGCTGTGGAATCAGAAGTGCACGGCCTCTAAAATTGAACAAAGAACTTAAAGACGTTGCTTGATGCTGAAGTAGACATGAAGAAGGCCGCAGAGGCTAAGAATGCGAAACTAGCAAAGGAGTTGGATAGCCTCCGCGTCCAGTTCTTGAACCTCCAAGTTAGTAACAGTCGGTTATCTGAGAAAGTATTAAACCTCCAAGCACAGGTCATAGGTGAGGAAAAGATAAAGGCCTCGTTTGAAAAATTCAAGAAATATAAGGATGACAAGGTTGAATAGCGGTGTGCGGAAATGGATGCTCGTCTGGATAAACTAAGTGTGGATTTTGATGAAGAGTTGTATCCATACATGTTGACAGCAATCGCGGGTCGTCGATGGGTCATTGGGCATGGCCTGTGCCTTGCCGTTATGAAATGTGTTGAATCTTCAGAGATAAGGCAAGCGTTTGCTGATGTTGTGTCCGCAAGACTTGCCAAAGGTATGAGCGAAGGCTTGAAATACGATATAGAGCACGGGAAGGCCGAACGGGACTTAGTGGATGTTATTAGGGTGCTTAACCTGTAGATATCCAAAGATATCCATCATATTGTGTATGCATGTATAGAATGACAATTAAATTATACTAAAGAAGAGAAAGATTTACTTAGAAAAAAATTTATATAAAAAAGTCTCGAGGTTAGCTAGACTCCGCGGAATTTTATTCATGACTTAAAAACAAAGAGTGGAATAAAATACATGGATTACTTTATTAGGAGTCCTAATCATAATGCAAACTCATCCATGCCGTTGCTCAGAGATAACATTTCTTGAGATTGGCGATGTTCCATGTCCGCAGAAGGACAGTTCCATCCATAGACCTTAGCCTGTATGCCCTATCTCCGAGTGCTTCCGTGACCTCATATGGTCCTTCCTAATTTGGGCCAAGCTTTCCCCCATCCATAGCATGACTTGCCTTATTACTATGATAAACAAAGTCTCCAAGCCTAAAAGTGACGCCCCGGACCATGACGTTGTAATACTTTGTCATTTTTAATTTTGCCTTGGCTTCACAAATTGCTGCGCATTCACACCGTTCTTCCAAAGTTTAAATTTAGCCGTAGCTCTTCATTATTATGTACGGCGTCCACTACCGCGGTGCGGTACGTTGGCATTCCAATTTCTGTGGGTATGACGGCTTCCATTCCATAGGTCAAGGAGAAAGGGGTATCACTATGACTTGACTTATTATTGTACGATAGGACCAAAGGACATGGGGAAGTTCTTCTATCCAATTCTTGTTTCCCTCGCCCAAGCGGGCTTTGATTCCTTCACCCAAGCTTTGGTTTGCTCTTTGCACGAGTCCATTGGACTGCGAATGTTTCACTAAGGCAAAGCGTTGTGTGATATTCAACTTTTCACACCAATCCTTGAATGGTTTATCGCTGAATTGTTTACCGTTGTCCGAGACTATTTCTCCTAGGAGACCGAAGCGGCATACTATGTTGTCTCACATGAACTTCTTCACCTGATTGTCGGTGATTGTTACCACGGCTTTCGCCTCTATCTACTTAGTGAAATAATCCATAGCCACTATCAAAAACTTGACCTTTCCTGGTCCCTCTAGGAAAGGACTAGCTATGTTAATTCCTCGCTTATAGAATGGCCATAGAGCCATGATGGGGGTTAGCGACTGTTGGGGGTTTCTTGGCAAGGGACGATGTATTTGACAGTCGTTACATGTGTGTATCATATCTCGTGTGTCTCGATGCATGGTTGGCCAATAATATCCTAATCGCATGACCTTGGCCACCACGGATCGTGATCTTGCGTGCATACTGCATGACCCTCATGAATTTTTGGACCACATAATCTGCTTGGAGTGGTCCAACACACCTTAGCCACAGCTTTAGGAAGGGTCCCTTTCAACAATTCGTACTATCTAGCCTTGATACAGAGTTTGTTTGCCTCCTTTCTATCACTAGCAAGGGTCTCATCTTTTAAATATTCCATTATCGAGGTCATCCATGTTGGTCCCTCTTCCTCTACTACTGTTGCCACTTCCTCCTCTTGTATAAATTTCTCCTTAAGTACTTCGACCAAGACCTATTTTGATAAGTGCGCAAAGCTGGTTGACGCGATTTTGCTCAGGGCATCCGCTTTCTTGTTTTTACTTCTTGGGACTTGGCTTATGGAAAAGTTAGTGAAGCTACTGATCAGGCTTTTGGCCTTCTCAAGGTACTTAACTATATTTTCTTCCTTGGCGATGTATGTCCCTAGGACTTGGTTTGCCACCAGTTTAGAATTTACACTCACGTGCACATTACATACCCCCATCTATGCTGTTATCCGAAGGAAAGCTATTAGTGCCTCATATTCCGCCTCATTGTTAGAAGTGGTGAACTGAAACCTTAGCGCGTAGGTAAACTCTGTTCCCTCTGGGCTTGTCAGTTTAGGCCAGCGCCTGATCCATCTACACATGATGATCTGTTTGTAAATAATGTCTACGGCTCTTATAGGATTTCAATCACTAACATATCTGGTGGTGCTTCGTCCGGCTTCTCAACACGGAAATCTGCCATAATCTGTCCTTTCATAGATGTCCTTGGCCGGTACGTGATATTGTGTTCTCCCAACATAACGCTCTATTTTTGTAATCACCCAGCCACATCGGGGCATGATATTATTTGTTTGATGGGTTGGTCAGTGATAACTACGATAGGGTACGCTTGAAATATCTTCGTAACCACTTGACTGCGAAAACCAGCGCTAGGACTAGATTTTACATTGGGGTATAGTTTAGTTTGGGGCCCTGTAATGCACGGCTTATGAAATAGACTAACGTCTGAATCGTGCCCTTTTCAGTCATCAAGACCGCACTAATAGCTCCGTGGGAGGCGGACATGTATACAATCAGTTCTTCTTTCGGTTTGGGTGCTACTAGTAGGGGTAACTTCGACAAGTGCTGCTTCAGTTGCTTGAAGGCTAGTTCCGTTTCTGGTGTCCAATAGAAGTCACTCTTTTTAATGTACTTCTTCAAAGTTTTAAATAGTGGTAAGGACTTTTCCGCTAACTTGGAGAGGAATCTGTTCAGACTGGTCAACATCCCATTGAGGCTCTAGACCTCTTTGATTGTCCATAGGGACAGGAGTTGCAGCACAGCTTTTGTTTTGTCTGGGCATAGTTTTATCCCTTTCGGGCTAATCATGTATCCCAAGAACATTCCTTCCACTGCCCCAAACATACATTTTTTAGGGTTGAGCTTCATGTTGATTTTTCGTAACGTATGAAATGTTTCATCGATATCTCTTATCATTTTTGTTTCTGTATGACTCTTAATAACCAAGTCATCAACGTACACTTCTATGTTCTGACCAACTTGGCTGTTAAAAGCTTTGTCCACTAGCCGCTGGTATGAGACGCCAGCGTTCTTGAGGTCGAAGGGTATTTTGGTATAGCAATATACCCTTGGCTGGTGTGGAAAGCTGTTTTCTCCTCATCTGACTCTGCCATCTGTATCTGGTGATAGCCTTTGTAAGTGTTTAAGAAACACTTAAAGGGGTAGCCGCAGAGTGATTTAACTTTCTAGTCGATTTCTGGAAGGGGTAACAATCCTACGGATAAGCCTTGTTTAAGTCCGTAAAATCCACGCACATTCCTCCAGCTACTGTCATGCTTTTTCACCATGACTGGATTGTGTCGGTTCCTTAATTCACATAAACATGTATAGATCTAGAGAGAGAAAGTTAGAGAGAGAGAATAGTTGGAAGAGGTATTTATAGTTCTTACAATACACCGGGTATTAGTACCCAGTTCAATACCGAAAGTCATACGTTTACCTATTAAACTACGAGCTATATTGAACAGTAAAATACATGGGGTGACCGAGTCTTTTTCTAATATCTAACAATCTCCCCCTAAGGGAGGTCACCCCTGAAAATACTAAACTTAAGATCTTCAATCTTCAGATTGATCTTATGTATAGCTCGTAAACGCTTGATTTCATTGATCTGTATCTTGTGAATCTGAAGCAGTGAACTTTAGACTTTTAGGCTTTAGCTTGACTTGTATGTGATCTTTGAGCTTCTTTGAGATCATCATCCAATCATAATCTTTAATCATCATCATGTGATCTTTTGCCATCTTATGAACTTGTGTCATTCGGAATGATATGCTCACCCTTTTCTTGATCCTGAAAGCTTGAATATTCAGAGTTGTGAAAGCTTTAATAACAGATACTTAAGCTTTTATGATATCTTCGAATGAGTCGTTTGAGAATGAGCACGCGGTTATGAACTTGATTTTGTTGGAACACGGTATCTCCATTATAACACCCTGTGTTTTCAAGTCTTTGACGACGTTGATAAATCCGCAATGTACCTTTTATATTGTGTCATTTGCTTTTTGCAAAGAGTTTTGTAAACACATCGAAAAGTTTTATTTGTTGTCCAAAGTATACTAATAACCCGTCAATTCGTATTACTGGAACAAGTTTGATTCGTGTAGATCACACCGTTGTTGTTTTACGTTTTCAAATGTTTGATCATTAGATCTCACAAGGCACCCCCTTTTACCATAGAGCTTGTTTAAAGTTGGCTCAGCAGGGCATTTCCATCTTCAAATGTGAATACTTTAAGTATCACTCGGATGTTCTGGCAAAATACTGCAAAGGATAATGCGTAGGACTCTTATGATAAAACTTGTCAATCACAGGCTGTGTATGATTAACAAGTAAATTGGAATTGTCTACGAGGATTAATTGGATGATCTCTTTCCCCCACCACTTGGATCTGACTCAAAAGTGCGTTTTGATTTTAGTGATCGGAGGCTAGAGCTGACTGCCACCTTTTCAATACCGACTTACTCCAAAGTGAGTGAGTTAGTAGATTACATGTTTAGTCTCCGTGGAGAAATGTACAGAATCTTTTGAGAGATTTCTGAGTGGCTTGTGGAGGGTTCGGGCATTGCATCACTGGGTCCATGATGTCACTTCAATGTCAGCAATCATCTTAGTGATTTTGACAGCATATGTATTGACCCGGTTTCTGCCTAAGTGTACGGAGGGCTTCTTTCTTTACACCCTTTATCCTTACATTTCTTTTTCATTCTTCAACCCCTTTAGTGCTTACCAAGATTTCATAACTAGTACCTTGTTGGGTTTATTCCAGTACTAGCTCCATCTCAGTCGGCACTATTCCCTTTTCCTCACATTTACTCTTTTTTATCATACCTAAGGACTTCTACACTAACTAGGTGGATAGTCCTGGGTGATCACCTCCGGATCTGGCAGGAATCATGGGTACGAGTACCTAACCTATACCAACCTTATAACTTCGATAAATAGTAAATACAAATGGTCAGTCTTTTTCTTTTTGTACAGTTCACCTTGCCATAAAATCACTGTGAAAAACTTAATCAGGTACTTATGATAAAAACTATCAAATGTGTTTTAGTACCCGATTGTTTTTTGCTTTTCTGAAAATCTCCCCTCAAACTTGTGAATCGGTATTCCGTAACTGTTTAGCAAATGTTGGTGGTGTTAAACTTGAGTAATATGGATACTTACATATTTTAATACTCATTTTCTTCCCTTATAAAAATTTCAAATTAATTTGACATTTTGGTTATCAATTGATTTAATATGTATTAAAATAATACTTTCAGAGAAGTGTGCCAATTATTCACAAGCCATGTTTGGAACATTATTAAATCGCTTCCCCTCAATCATTGAAGTATTATATGTAGATAGTTCTGAGTACTGTAATTTGAAGATTTGAATTTTCTAAGAATTCTTGAAAATTTGTACTCCATCACTATTTATATTAGCCTATAATTAAGTCTAACTACACATTTATATAATTCACAAGATTATGTATAAGACTGGACCTGAAAAATGTTCAACGAAAATGACATAGTTATTTTGTCCATGTAAGCAGTCTGTAGTCCGTCGCGATTACTCTCCTCTTGGGAAGTTGTCTTAGTTCCCCCTTGAATAACTATTCTATTTCTTGAGAATGGTTCATAGCCTTCGTGCAATATGCATTAAGACATACTTGATGTCTGACGCCCAAAGCGTTGAAGTACAAATACCCAAAATTAATTTGTTTTTCTATTTTTTTTTTATCTTTTACTTATACTAAAAAGAAAAGGAAAATATTTTTTTACTTTTTATATTTTATGATTTTTTTTTTGGATTTTTGAATTATAAAACAAAAATGAAACTTTCGAGGGTGAAAGGATCTTCAAACCAAATCAACAAACACAAAACGTAGGAATCGTAAACACTAGTCCCCGGCAACGGCGCCAAAAACTGATTGCAGTTTTACGTACCTATAAAATATATAATAAAAATACTACTTAGGTAAATTCCAACTATTCACCTTTAACCAAGGTAAAAAGTTAAGACTTACAAAAATAATATATAATATATATAATATACGTATGTTTAACCGGGTAAGTATGATCACCCGGGTCGTTATCCCCAATGACTAGTGAAATTGAAACCACGTTTAGGTTCGGATCCTGATTTGAATGTAGCAAAGATATTTGATTTGGAAAGCTATGACTACTAAAAAAAATGGACAATTAATCAAATACGGAAAACAAATAAAACGCGACTATTAAGCAAGTAAACTAATTTTAATCCCTAAAAATGTAAACTAAATTTATAAACCTAAGATATGACAAAAGAAAATTTTAGAAATAGAAATTACTATTTTTGGCTTTTTAGTTTAAAAGATATGAATTTTCTAAAATTTAAACTAATTAAAAACTATAAAAATAATAAAACTATTAAAAATAAAGTCCTAAAAATTTTATAAAAATTACACTAAATAAAGAAAGTGTGCAGAAATTTTATAAAAATAAAAGCCCTAATTTTTATCTTTTTATAAGAGTTTAATTAAACTAATTAAAACCGAAATTTTAAAGAGCTTAAAATGAAAAACTCAAAGAAGCAAAGTTGTAAAGGAAGCTAGTGGGAACAAAATTAATAAAAGCTACTTGGGCTGAAACTCACAAATAAGCTCAATAAAAGCTTATTTCTAAACTGACCTCAGAAAGAAGGGTTTTGAGCTTATCTTTACTTAGCTAGCTATAAACTGCTCAATTTAAGCTTAATTTTAAAACGAAAAAACAGAAAGTGATCTAGAAAGCTTATGATGTGCTTAATCTAAAAATGCAAAGAAAACTAAGCTAGAAGTGCTTTTAAACTACTGAAATTAAGCATGAAACAAGCAAACTCAGGAAATAAGCAAAGTAACACAAACTCCAAATAGACTAGAAAACTTAATAAGCTAAACTAGACTTTAAAACTTTAAGAACTTATTAATCTACTTATTATCCATCTAAATAAGCTATAAAACCTAGACTTAAAAGCTTGAATTAACAAATTTAAATCCTAAAGTTTCTAAGTACTGTTTTTGGAATTTTAAGGTTTTTTATGACTTTTGACAGCAAAATAAGCTAAGACAATAAGCTAGAAAACAAAATTAAAGACTTAAACTATATTAAGCTATATTAAAACTTAACTCCTACTGAATTTGGTAAGCTAAACCTTAAAATTATCTATCCAAATTAAGCTAAGAACACAGCAGTACTAACTGAGGTTAGTACTGCTAGTGTAAAAGTTCAGCAGTTCTTTCAAGTGAAAGCACTGCTGATGCAATTTGACTTTTGATAACAGAATAAGCAATGAAATAAGCTAGAAAATGAAAACTAAAATTAAATTTATAATAAGCTATAACTAAACTTAATCCTACTGATTTTGGCAAGCTAAAATCTAAGCTAACAGTACTAACTTATGGTTAGTACTGGTAGTGAAAAGGTTCAGCAGTACTAACTTATGTTAGTACTGCTAGTGCAATTCAAGAGTGCACTAAACCAAACACCCCTTTTAGACTATGACAGATTTAAGAAAAACTTTTTAAGAGGAATCTAATGAACAAATTCTAAATACCAGATAAAAACTAGCTTAAAACAAACTTAGCAATCATGATTATACAACTGAATAAGTAAAATTCTAAGATCTTAACTAATTAAGCTAATATTTTTTGGGTTTTATGAGTTTTTATGACAGAAATTAGTAACTAATTACCTATAACTATTTAAGCAAAAACAGATGAGGACATATAACTAATAAGCACTAGTAAAGATATTTAAACACTAATAAGCTAAGAGAATAAGCAAATAAGCAATATTAAACATATAAACCATAACTAAGCAATTTAAATTGAAATTAAAGAAGAATGAAAAGAAAAACTTACTTGATCCTTTAGCTAAACAAAAGGAACGAATAATGGCAGCTACAAGCTCCCTAACTTATTAATAAGCTAGGGTATAAGTCCTTGGGATCTCTTCCAAGTTAAGATCCCCTTCCAAAAGCTCTAATCCAATAAGATCCATGATAGATTAAACTGATTTAAGGTTTAGGTAAGATTAATACTGAATTCAAATAGCTCTATTTCAGCTTATAGACTGAAAGAGCTTAATATGAGCTTATTAGTTTAAATGAGCTTATTAGCTTTATTGAGACAATATGGTTTATTAAGAGAGCTTTTGAATACAAGAAAAGGAGCTCTTTAAATGAGAGCTTAAAAATGAGATTTGAAATACTAAAGACTGAATTTCATTAATTAAAGAAACTGATTACATTACTAAAAAAATTACATTTAAGAAAAATACGAATTTAAGCTAGACTAGAAATTACTAAAAAAAACTAGATTGTTTGTGTGTGAGAGGTGAGGCCTATTTATAGTGCCAAGCTGAAGCTTCCAGACCCTTTTCATTTGCTCTCCAATCTTTCAATCTTGGCCAATCATTTCTTCAATCATTTGAGCTTCTATTGTGGCCGTTTGATCAAATTGTGGACCACCTGAGGATTGCCAGCGGTTCATTCTTTATGTAGTTTGTGGCTCAGTTTTGTGAGTGTTAGCACAAAACCACTTAAAATTTGTGCTTTCACCATTGTTGACTGGCTCTTCTTGAGAGAGGGCTTAAGTGATCCTGATTTGACCTTAATGACCCTGTCATTGGATACGTAGACCATTTATTGACTCCTGTCTTAATTTGGAAAACCCTTTGATTTTGACATTTGGGTAAACACGGAGAAGAGGGTGAAACAGTAAATGGGTCCGCGCCCATTTTTAGACAGTTAAAATCGTTGGACTTTTGGAATAATATGCACAAATGGCCTTGTAATCTTTTCTCCCCTTTATCGAGTATATAAAAGACTTTCGAAAAGAGCCAGATAATAGCCCTTTGTGGTTGTATAAAAGGAAATGAGCTTGTTGACTCTTGTTTGAACCCCATATTTGATTGAGGCTTAGACTTTTTGGCTTCGACTTTGTACTCTTCTGATTCTCGTGTCCAGAGGTGCCCGTTTTTGGACTGTTTATTCTTTGATTTTTGACTGATCCATACCTGGTACACAAAAACAACAAAACTAAGCATATTTATGCCATTTTGGTCCTTTTTGGGTTATTGGGTTTTTTAGGCCATAAATGGATATGGTGTATTCAACACTGTATATCTGTTTTGTCTGCTAGAGAAACAACATTTTTCCTTGGGGGCACGGGGCCAGAGATGTCATAATCTGATGCCTTTTGTTTATTTGAAACGAGGTCTGAGGAGATATTGTCAACAGACGTCTCTTGTCGATTGGGCGTGAGGTCTGAACGGATTTGATCAGACGTCATTTCATGAAGCACGGGTCCTAAACTGCTATGATCAGGAGCCATTAATTAAGGCACAAGTCCTGAACAAAATTGTTCAGAAACCATAAACTATCTTTGAGATAGTAGATCTCAACCATACCGTTTCACACCGAATAGAGTTGGATTTTCATTTGCGTCAAAGTAGCTCCAAATGGCATGTTCTTGTAGTTGACTTTATGTTGAAATTGGACGAGAAGGATCGCCAATAACATTCTCTAATGAGTGATTCTTTGTCAACTTAGTGATAGTATTAAACAGTTGAATAAGATGATGCAAATTTAATGGAATGACCCCTTGTCAATTAGTTTCTTCAAAACTAGAGTTTGAAGAAATATTATGAAGGAGGGGTGCATTATTAAATTATGCATTTTGATGTCCATGAATTTATTCTTCAACACCTTGATGAGTGACTTGAGATTGAATTTCCTGATTTGTTGGTGAAGTACTAGTAGATTGTTCATCTTGATCAATGGTAGTTGATGAAGGTGAACCAACTGGATCAACAGCTCTTGAAGCAACAATAGCTACCGGATCTGGGGAAACAGTTCGTGGTGGAAGATTATAGTACTCATTAAACAATGGTTACAACAGGATCTCATAGTCTTTCTTGGATGGTGGAACATATGGTGTTGGAGAAACTGAGATTTGCACGAGTCCTGAACTGATGTATCCAGGAGTCATCAAAGAAGGCGCAGGTCCTGAACTGATTTGCACAGGAGCCGTGACTTGACCATTTCAAGAACTGAACTGCTCTGCTGTAGTGCGGATGTTGGTGGTGAAAGTTGTAATGAATGATTCTTGACAGGGAGGAGATACTGGTTTAGGAGATGAGAGATCGATGACTGAAGTATCAGTAAAGGAACAGATGAAGAAACTTGTTGGATAGGAACAGTGACCATGGATTCAACTTCGGTTTCCATAGTAGTTTTTCCTGGTTCATCTTTTACTTATATATTTCTTCAGGATCAGGCTTAGTTTCCTCATTATCATCCCCAGCATTATCATCTCTGTCAAAATGTTCACTGACCACATCTGCTTCCCACTAAAGAATTAGCTTTTCCTCATCAGGAACCCCTGGCTTGGATCCAGTTCCTTCACTTGAGGCTCTAGAGATGACTGTGGACTCATCAGGAACCCCTAGTATGTTACCAGTTCCTTCATTTGAGCCTCCAGTTCCAGGTTGTCTCTTGCTCATTTTCTTGCTTTCCTTGAGAGCTTTCATTATGTCAGCAGCCTCTTGTTCAGCAGGAGTAAGAGTTTGAATACCCTTGAGCTTCTTAGACGAATCAGAAGACCTCTTCTTTGACACAATAAAGGAATCTCAGAAAGCAATACCAGACTGTCTTCTTTGTGTGGGCTCGGGTTCAGATTCAGCATATGCATCAGACTTGTGTCAGTGATCTGGATGTTGTTTGGAAGCATATGCATCAGAGAGTTAACAACATCATCTCTTGTGTCAGTGATCTGCCATCCAGTTGAGGTAAGAGCTGGATGTTGTTTGGAAGCAGATGCATCAGACTCCCGTGGTTTCTTTGAACTTTGGTGATCATCTTTCGAAGGAGGCTGAGCTGACCCAGAAGCGGCAGATTCGGGTCTTCTTCTCTTTGCTGACCTACCCTGGTTTGATCCAGCTGAAGGGCCTTCATCATCATCATCGTCTTCTTCATCATCACTATCATGCTTTCTCTTGTGGTCTTTAACCTTGACTGCAACTTCCTTATCCATGGCATCTTCATCTGCTATTAAAGCTTCCATAAGAGCATGGTATAGATGGTAGTTGGCAGGATTTCTGTTTGCAGTCTTGTTCTTATTCATGTGTTTGAAGAGAGCACTCTTTAGATCAAATTCTTCAAGAGCCACCTTGTCTGTTGACCTGATGGAGTAAGTTGAATCTTGTTTCTCCTCACCTTGTTCCCTTTTGATTCTGATAATCTCCTTTGGACTCTTTTCAGATTCTTGATTCTTGATGGACTCTGGGCCAGGCAGCGCAGAGTATTTCTCGATTAAATCTGCAGTGTGTCGTTCAAGAATCTTAAGGAGAGCATCATCAAGTTTTGTTCCTAGATATTTATCAACAACCGTAGGAACTTGGGATTTGATTGAAGCCAAAACATCGGCAGAGTGATCAGTCTTCTTGACTTCAGACATCTCTTGCTCCAATCTTGCCACTCTTAGCTGAAGGGCGATGAATGGAGTGATTTCAGGGAGAGATGTGGTGATTGTTGTAGCTTCCGTGTTGATTGGTGGAGGAGTGACCAGTGACGACGGCTTAGTAGATGAGACATCTGTGAAGGGAGCAATCACTGGAGGAGTTGACGTTACTGTCTGATGACTTGGATCAGGTATGGTGGAATCAGACTCCTCTATAACTTTAGATTTCTCCTGATCATCTTCGGTTGGTTTGTCATAAAGAAATTGATCCCCAAAGTTATAAGTGTCATCGAGATTTTTCATGGAAGACATAGAACCAGAATGACTTTCTGGATTTTCTTCGATGACACGTTCGTCTGTTATGAGCTTCAGGTTTTCATGAACCTTTGGGTAGGCTGTCGCGAGGAATTCATCATCCATGTGCTCAGGGTTTGGTCCAGCAAGAGACACATGTAATTTTCCAGAGTTTGATCCAGTCTGGTCTTCTTGCATGGGCTCAGGGTCTGGTCCAGACACAATTCTTGCATGAGTAGCATGAACTTCTCTTGCAACAGCTTCTTCTTCAGCTTCAGTTAAGCTGATAGATTTACCTAATTCCAAAGCTAAGTCTGGTTTAGGGACGATGTTGTCATGCAGGAGTGATCTTTAAGGCCTTCTGAAAAAGATCAGCACTCAGAGTAAACCATTTTTCATCAAGTTTGAAAGCTATAAACCCCAGTCTTTGCATCATGAGTCAGAGTATTCCAGAACAGCTGAATGTAGATAGAAGGGAATTTGCTGATGCAGTGAATGCCCTAACGAAGTTTGTGTTCTTGAAATATCAACTGAAATGTGGAAGATAGGATTCTTCTGCAACTTCTGTAGATCTTAGAGAAGGTTTCCCTTTCCAATCTGTAACTGTTCTGAGCAATGAAGGATCTGTTCATCTCATCTTGTAGGTTCAGGTGCAGGAATATTCTCTTCTGCCATCGTATCTGTTAAAGAATATCAACAAAGATAGACAAACATAGCATATAATCAACGTTAGATAAAGATGTTCGCCTTAAGTTTGACATGCCCTTGATATTCAGATTAGCACGAAGATATTCCACATTAGAGTCACTGGACATTGGGTTAAGTCAACATTGGTCAACCTTGGTCGATGGTCTAGAGATTATCTGATAGGCTCAATGACAAGTTAACTAAGCCTGTATGAGAGTCAACAAGACAAATGGTCCTTTGGAATAGGCCTAAGAGGTTTATTGGGCTTATTGGGCCAAGACATGGACAATTAGCCTAAGACGCTGCCCAACAGATCACCAAACCGCCATGCAGTAGGTTAACATTCCGCCATCAAGAATATGCAACCGCTATCTAACATTAAGCAAGATCCAAGGCATTTTAGATTATCTTAATCTCCTAGCAGACAGATTTAACACCTTACAGATTTAACACCCTACACTTTCACATTTGACCATTTTATACACATTCAAAGACCAAGATAAACCATTTTAATCACATTTAATTCACTATTCTCCCCTTCAAAAATTGCATATGCGATTGCCATTTTTGATCTAGTGAATTATAATACCAGCTAATGTACGTTGGTCCACTTAACTAACGAACAAGCATGGGAAAATATGAAGCTTGTTAATGAGAATGGTCAAAAATAAGAAGATTTCTCTTCTTTTGAAGATAAAGCGCACTGAAGCGTACACTCTCCTTTTCTTTGAAAAACTGGTTTCGTACAGAAGAATACGAAAGCCATCGACTTGAGCTAACAAACATTGAGTGTTTCGAAAGTAGCTCAAGACCAAAAATATTTCTCTTTTCGTTATTAAGGATAAATGCACTAACACGTACATTTTCCTTTTATCTGAAGATGGGGTTGCAATCTAACATTTGATTACAAGCCATTACCATGAGCTCAAAACTTGGAATGTTTTGTTATATTAGCTCATGACCGAAAAGATTTCTCTTTTCGTTGTCAAGGATAAATGCACTAACACGTACACTTTCCTTTTCTCTGAAGGCGTACACCTTTCTTTACTTTAAGGAACAGGGCTTGAAGAGATGCCAGCAGACGCCATTTGACATTAAGGAACGAGGTTTGAACAGTTTTGTTCAAACGTCATCAAGATGAAGAACGAGGCCTGAACTGATGTGAACAGACATCATTCTTGTTTGATATAAATGCATTACTCTCCATAACCCATGATAGCTCCAAAGTGATCATTTCTGAATCTGACTTTCACAAGGAACTTTTCCACAGACTTCTTGAGCTTTGAACGATTCCCCATCATATGTTTTGAACAGCCTGAGTCCAGATACCAAAGGACGATCTGTACGACCTGCATTTAAAAACAGTCGAGTGTGGATGGTTTAGAATTTCGGATTCCCAAATTTGGTTGGGGTCCTGTTGGTTAGCAGAAATAGTAGTACATTTCACAGGAACCCTAGTTAAAGGGCATTGTTCTCCTAAGATGAACATTTGTGGGTCTCCATTGATGCCCACCAATATGTGTTCCTAAGGTGAATTTCTTTCCTGTGGGTCTCCATTGATAACCAACATTAGTGAACACTTTGCATGTTGTTTTCCAAACCTGCTTGGCTTTGTTCAAGCCATTAGGTTCTTTGGTTCAACGGGATTGTTGTTTTTGATCTTGGGGAATGATACTTTTGCACAAAGAATTCACCTATTCAGGATCCTTTGTTTTAAATCATCATGATTTGTATTAAAGATATATTTATGACAATCGAACAAACAAATTTTATTGGAGTCCCAAGATGAAACTAGAAATTCTAGAGTGATCTACTAGAGGCTCACCATTTGACATTCTACCACTACACTTAGATACAGGAGAACTCCTATATATGTTTCTAGGTTTTGGTGTACAAGCATTAGACATTCCACCACTACACTTAGATACAGGAGTGCAGTGTACTCTAGTAGAGGCCATATCCTTATGACTAGGAATCCTGGTTTTGTCTTGTGTCATTTTCCTAGCATCCTCTAGAAAGTACGCATGAACCATATCATTAGAACCATATGATTCTTTATGACTATTCCTAGAGTAGTTAGGTGCATTCACCTGATGAGGTTTTGCAGCAGCAGATTCTCTAACTTTAGGCAAATAATGAGGAGTGACTGTTTTTGACAAATCATTTTTCTCATCAACTTGGGAGGCAAACCGTGGTCTTGACAATTTTCTAGTCGTATCAGCAGTGGAACGCATTCGGTTGTCTAAACAACTAAAATGGTTTCTAGATGGTTGTAAAGGCGGTTTTCCAAGATTGGATGGCTTTGTCAAACTTAGGAATCTACTATATTTCCTTTTAACTTTCTAAGTTCTTTATTTAATGCCGCATTTGCAAAAACCTTTTCCTGATATCTGAAGCTTTTAAATCGCATTTTTCGACAGACTTTTGATTATTTGAGAAATTAGTAGATTCACACTTGTTTGTCTTTATTCTGAACTTTCGTCTTTTGAATTGAATCAAAAAGTTCTTTGTAAGTCTGTTTCAAATGCTCATTTTCTTTATGTAGTTGCTCATTACTTGTTTCAATCACATCGATATCATTTTTAACTGTGGCTTCATTACTTGTTTCCTTCACACTTTTAATTTGTTTCTTCAAGTTGCAAATTAGTGTGGTTCTGGCAGAGTTCAGTTTCACAAATCTTTAATCACAAAAAATTCACGAATTTCTGGAAAATTACCTGATTCTTACGTTGGTTATTGTTACTTTGAAAAACTTTTTCTCCTTTTGTTGCAATTTGTATTTATGTGAAATACATTATTTTTCCAATTGTAAATATCGTTTTAAAGTTCAATTGTTATTTCCTTATCAACCCATATCTTTCGTTTTGAGAAGCTCAGTTTTAAGCAAAGCATCCTGGTCAATCTCTCCTCCCCTATGACACATATTTGTTGAAGTAGGAGTGGTATTGCTTTCAATAGTTTCCAACAGATGTGTGTCATAACTGGGTTCAGATTGCTCAGTATGTTGTTGTTCATTAGCAAGGATATTATGTAGAGCAGTCAATTGTACCTCAGCAAATGGCTCTTCGTCAATTACTGGTCTGATATCTGCATCCACAGCTTGTGTGGTATAACTCCCTGAACTGCTACTTGTATTCTGCTTGTCGGGCTTTGTCCTGATAATTTCTGTGACAACCAACCCATTCAACTGCTTCAAGGCATATTGACATTTTCCTCTTGCCCTTTGCATAATGAGTTTCATTCTTGATTTGCTGAATGCATCGTTGTTTTCAGGCTCTCATCAAAAGCTTTTGATTCAATCAAGATGTCTCCATTGTTGTCTGGTTTGATCTGAATATCTGAGACTGCGTTTGGACACTTGATTAATTTGATGCTCTGAAGTATTTCATCATGCAATGACTTCCATCTCCTTTAGTGCATTCAACTGCATTTTCCTTTCATTGCGTATTTCACCATATGTACTTTAAACTTTATGAAATTTCCGCTTCAAGTGTATCCCGGTTCTCGATTAACTCACGTCTGACGCACTAGGTTCACAGCGCATGACAGTATTCGAAGTCTTGTTGCCATACCTTGATTCAGGAAGGATCCGTTGTCATTTACCCCTTTTGAAGGCAAGAAATTCCTTAAACTTGTGTTTGGTGCTTGAAGATAAGTCCTTTGCATTATCCCCATGAGGATTACTCTCTTTTCTAGTTGTAGCCTTATCTGATCCAATTATGAAACATCTTTCAATTTGAAAGTCTGATGCTCTTCACCAAAGATTGAGCGAAATGATGGTTTAAATGCATCAACAGATAAGGCGAATTAGAGAGGATGAGATCATTAAGATGTGTCTCGAAGTTGTATCAACCCATGTAATGCTGTTGGTGTGGCCTTTGTTTTGCGAGTCGTTGCGTCAGTGAAGCCTCTCTCTTTTGAATTAGAATTAGAAGTTCCATTGAAATTACGATGTGTGAAATAAACTTAAGGATCTTAAGTAGTAATGTGATTAGTGTTGTGGTTTTCTAAATGCCAATTACGTTCACGGGATTTTACAAGTCTATGATTAAAACCGATAAAAGATTAACGGGATTTTACAAAATCAATAGAAAACCGTGAATGATTTGATTCGGAATCAGCGGCCAATGATTTAATTATCTAAAAACAGATAATTTTCTGGCTAGGGTTAAAGCTGTTTGTTTAAATAGGCTCACCAAACTGAAACGGGCCTTGAAATACAGATGGGCCGCGAGCTAGAACAAAAACAAGTCTAACACAAATTCCAAAAAACTGAAAAATGTCAAAAAATCATAGTAAATGAGTGTTTTGGGCTTTGAAAAATCCGTAACCTTACAATGTGATCCGTCTCGTTTTCTCTTCGATTTGAGAGGTCACGGGCCTGAAACGGACTTACGGATCAAAAGTTATGACTGTTTTACTGAAACCCTTTTCTTTACACAAAAAAAAATTCTTAGTAAACGCTGCCAATTAGTAACTCGCCGTTTTAGCAACTCGCCGTTTTAGCAACTCGCCGTTTTAGCAACTCGCCGTTTTAGCAACTCGCCGTTTTAGGCAACTCGCCGTTTTAGGCAACTCGCCGTTTTAGGCAACTCGCCGTTGACCAGGTCAAACCGCCGTTGACTATTTCCTTAAATCGTGGATCTTGTTCCCTACATTCGTCAAACCCACGGCAAGAGATTTAATTTTAATAAGCATCTCTCCACTCAAGAAACACTTAGGTCGATTTTTACAAATAATCTTCCAAATTAAGCTTTTCTATCCACGAATCAAAGCTCTAACATGCAATACTAAGTGTGTATATCAAGTTTAAACACACCTTAACACGTCTTTCTTTGAGAATCAACCAAAATTAGGCAACTCTCCACGAAGAACACTAACCTTTTAAAGCTTATAATTCGAACTTTGAGCTTGTATAACACACGAAATTGATACACCTAGCTCTTTTGATGTGTAGAACAAGGAGAAGATCATAGGGGATTAACATATACAAAATAAGACAAAATTATAATAAGCCGTGGGCTTTTTTTTTTCTTCAAAAATAAGCTACGAATTTGAGCTTATTTAACCATATGAATCAATCACGAATCCACCCCATGGCTCTGATACCAATTGTCGGTTCCCTAATTCACACGAACATGTATAGATCTAAAGAGATCTAGAGAAAGAAAGTTAGAGAGAGAGAGAATAGTTGAGAGAGAAAATAATACACACTAAAAAGTGTGTGTAAAATGAATAAAAAGCTTACCTCTTCCAAAGTTAGAAGAAGTATTTATAGTTCTTACAATACACCGGGTATTAGTACCCGGTTCAATACCGAAAGTCATACGTTTACCTATTAAACTACGAGCTATAATGAACAGTAAAATACATGGGGTGACCGAGTCTTTTTCTATTAGTCTTAGACTAAGAGTTTTGGAGTTTTGTTGTTGTGGTCGTGATGTTGATTAATATGATGCTTAGAAAATGCTTATTTTTTTTTATGTTAGCTTGTAATGGCTTTTTCGGGCTTATTTTTAAGCCTATTTTCTTGGCTTTATTTCAGAGGCTCTTTATAATGCGATGCCACCTGGTAGATTCACCAAATTTCACTAGGGAAGGAAAAATGATTTTGATTATTTTTGTGTCATGGCGTATGTTGTGGACTATTTTTTAGGCTTATGGTAGTAACCAAATGCGATACGTAGCTTACTAGCTTATTTTAAGCTTAATATATGTAATTTTGAGCATATGGGCTCACGGCCCAATAAGTCTATTTAAGTTGTGGCTTAATGGGAGGGCTTATTGTGGTCCGGATTATTTTTTACATATAAGTATATACTTATATATGTAAATGGACCTTGGTTTTGGTCTTTTTTTTTTCTTGATCGTTATTTTGGACACATAACCATTCACCTGAACTGAACGGAACAAAGTACCTAGGATGCATCCATACGCTCTCTGCAAAACAAAGTTATATCCGTATACACAAGCACTAAGGCGAGTGTATGAACATATATAATCAAATCTTAAAAAGTGCACATACAAAAGGGAACGACGTGGACTAATCACACCGCCACAGATAGTGTCATGCCATTGGTGCATCAATGACATGGTCATGGTACCTCCATGACTAGATACAAATAGCTCAGGCAAGATTAAAGCAAAGATATAAGTGAACAAGTTTTTGAATAATCCAAATATGAAAACGAATCTAGTAGCATATTCCAAACAAGAACCATCAGATAATTACAAACGAATATCGATTCAAACGGATTATCAATATCACATGAGTCACGATTTCAGATAAAAAATCAAAGGAAGGTTAAACGAATATCAAATAGATCAAGTAGTTAAATGAGAATGAAGTGTCCTTACAAAAAGGATGGAATATCTGTACGAATAACGAAACGGACTAAAGAACCTATAAATCGTAACAATAGTAAAGAGGGGTATGTATCAAGAATATCTGTACCTTAATCAACAAGCAACGGAGAGAAAGAACACGAAGACAAAGGATTACACCCTCGACACCGGATCTACATAAATCCATGATTACATATTATTATCTATCTCATTTCATAAGTTTTATTACTTAATCTTACCATATATAGAGTTTACTTGACCTAATTAAGGTTTCCAAAACTTTTGGATTTTGACTAGTTATTTAAGGTAAGTTTCCATACATAAATGACCCATAAAAATATCTTTTAAATTTTACACCAAAAATTACAGAGGTTCCTACATATGTATAATACACCCATGATCATTGGTTTAATTTATTTCCATGTTTAAGTATCTCTTTGACCCTTGTTAACCAAAATAGACCCGAATTTTGATCTGTCAGAACCTTTGAAAAGTTGACACGTATTTACCATACTTAGACAACTCAAAAAATTCTGAAAATAATCATGGACGTAGATAATATCATGAAGATTAATCCCTGTAAATTTCAAAGGCTAACTCGTTATGGTTTGAGAATTAAAAATTAAATACTACAACTGAATTTTTCGGACTGACTTTCCAGTTTTGACACTTAATCTTGTAAAGACTAAAAACCAACCTTCCCGACCTTGAAATATTATGAGACCAACTTTTCCAGAAACTAGACTCATTGAATTTAATCTTAGGCTCAAGAATCATATTAAAATCAATTTTTATCATTAAGATACACCCCGTTAAACATGACCTAAAATTCTGCCCAATATTACCAACCATGAAAACCTTAATTAACACCCATTAAAACCAATCCTAGAGTTTCTAATCTTGTAATTTTTATTAATAACACATTTAATGATCATCTTAGGGTTTCATAACATGTAATTTAACCATTTTAATTAGATTAAACCCTATAGAAATTGACAAGAACATAAACACATTATTCTTTTACAATCTTTTAGGTTTTTATGAAAACTTTTGCATATGTAATCATGGTGACAACAAGAGTGAAACAAAATCAAGAATGACCTATGGAGACCAAGATGAAGACAAGAATAAGAACAGACACCAAGAATCAAGGATCACACTAAGAACACCAAGGCTTGAAAATTTCTACCCGAATCACCAACTTCTTCTTACAAATTCTAGAGATGATTACACAAGATTTTTGGGAGTGAAATTTTTTGAGAGAATATGGAGAATAGGGGAGGAGGGGGCCAGATTTTATAAGGGTAAATAGGAGGGCACAAAATCTTTTAAAACTTTTAAAAGATTACAGGTTATTCACACTTCATTCCTAAAATATATTTTGCTAACAAAATAAAAGATATGGTATGTTTATACACCATATAGGCCGGTTATAACTCAAAGAGGAGGGGGGACAAAATAAAATTTTCCATTTTTAAGATTGCACAAAATACTTACTAAAACCTTTTAATGCTTATCCCTTAAAATAGGTTCTTTTAACAAAGGAAAGTAAATATACAAAATAATCAAATTACATGATATATTATTTATTTTGTTTTTTTTAAATGGCCGGCCATATATGTACATATATATATTTTATATTTAAAAAAAAACAAATACCTTATGTTATATCTCTATAATTTTCCAAAATTAGAACCTAAGGTTTTAATTTCAAATGCTTATTAATAAACTTTAGGTTATATTCAAAATTACCAATATGAAATGAAATTTAAATTTTTGGGTTTTAGAGGAAATATGTCGTCAACCATCACACCACTAAATTATTTTGGGTAATTGTACAACGCGTTTAAACTCTATGCATCAAACGTAAAGATTGTTTGGAATTGGATGATTAAATTGGAACATTAACTGGACTAGGTCGTGTGCCGGCGTCGTTGCATTTGCTTGTGTGATTGAGATTTTTTTGTTAAAGACTTGCTTAAGATGAGTTCTCGTAGCCCCACTTTTTAATGTTTTTCCGTTGGGGGAAAATTATACTCAAATGTGTTTTGAAATGTTTTGAATTGAACTGTGCGAAATGTGGTTTTGTTTTTGGGACAAGATATGTGCTTATGACTGTTATGTGAATATTATGCATGATTATTGGATCGGATGGGTACGCCTACCCAGTGTTGTGAGATTATTGGATCGGATGGGTACGCCTACCCAGTATTTGTGTGATTATTGGAGCGGATGGGTACGCCTACCCAAGTTTGTGTGAGGTCCTGCCCTAATATTAGTGCTCCAGCTGGTAGGCCCTTTAGGTGCGTAAGTGACATATGGTGATTGACTAGCGTAGGATGCTATGTCTTGAATTGTTTGCATATATTCACTGTCATATAGCACTATTGTCCACTGTTGAAATATTGGCACAACTTTTGGGTTTAAGGTCAAACCTACGAGCTCACCAACATTATTGTTGACGTTTTCGAGTATCATTTTCAGGTGAAGTGAAAGTAGAGTAGTTTGGTCATTGTGATAGCAGACTTAAAAGTATCCCGTGTGTAATAAGCATTTTCAATAACAGAATAAGCTAGAATCCAGATAAGCTGGTTTGGCTTTTTGGATTTTTTAAAGGATTTTTAAAGACCAAAAGGCTAAGTGCAGCCCTCTAATAAGCTAGGAAAATGAGCTTATGAAACCTCTAAAATAGAAAACAGATGGAGCTTAATGTATAAGCTACTTGTGCTATGAATTTTAAGGATTAATTCAAACTCAAACTACTCTAAATTGATTGATCAAAAAGGGCTTTTAGACTAAATGACTAGCATACTAAATCAGAATTTGATAAAACTTGGAAATCAATGAAACAGTTCAGATTCTAAACTCAATATTGAATGCATTATGAACTTGAAAACACAACTTAACACCTTGAATCTTAAAATCAAAGGTTAAACAGATTTGAAACTTAAAATTTCCACAGATTCATAGAACGTATAGAGAATACTTTAAAACTGAATTTTAAAACTTAAAAACTTACAAACCGATTATAGACCTTATTTGTGCTTATAGAATCTGGCTTAAAGACCAAAGTGAGGTCAAGCAGCATTAACCTTGGTTAATGCTGCTGTCCCAAACACCCCTTTAAAATCATAAAAACCATTTTAAGCTTGAATAAGCCTGATTTTAAGCTCAAGTGAATACCAGATTATGACTAAGTTAATTAAGACCTTATGAGAAATTTTTAATCCTTTAATAAGCACTTGATAATAGCAAAATATAAGCTTATTTATGGCTTTTTAGGACAGTTTGTTAAAATCAAATCTCTAAAGGACATTAAATTCATTATCACTAACTTTGAAAAACAATATATAAAGACAGAATAAGCATTCATAAGCAGCAAAAAGGTTAGTATATGCTGATCAAAATCAGTATATATTGAACTTTTTTTTGGAAAATGCTAATTTTTAGCCCTAAATTTAAGCTATAAAAAATTGTTTTAAATCCTCAAAAAGCAAAAACAGATAAAGCTTGATACCTAAAGAGCTTATATTATCAAGATCGGACCTTAAAACAAGCTAAATCTAACTCAAAATTGCAACTGAAAACAGGCTTTTGGACTTTGAAAATGAAGAACATTTAGACAGATTTTTGCCTCAAACTAACAAGACAATTTAACACTTATATCAAACTCATTATACTGCATACTTAACCAACAAACAAGCATGAAATTGACACAAAATGGAACCTAAATAAAATCTAATCAAATAAGCTGTTTGATTCTTAAATTGGCTAGACAGACTTGAGATTTAGATTAAGTATACCACAAAATTTAACATTAGCTATTTAAAACTTATGAAACTAGTTTTTAGACTATATTAAGTCTTATTAAAACTGCCTTGAGTGCCGAAGGACAGCTTGAACACAATTTGATCCATTTTGAACTTTATCCCAAACACTCCTTTAAATCTTATATTCTAACTTAAAAGCCAAAACAGAACCCAAAAAGCTAATATTGATGAAAACAGATGAAGCTTCAAGTATTTTAAGCACAAATTAGCAAAACTTTACCACAAATAAACAGTAAACAATAAGCTGGAACAATAAGTTATAATATAGCATTTAAGGTAGTTTTATTGAAAAGCTTAGTCAAATGAGATCTAATTACAAAGCAAACAATAATAAGCAATGATAAACTATTTTAAGCAGGATTAAGCAACAAATAAGAAGTAAATAAGCACTATAATAAGCTAAACCATAAAATAAGCTGAAAATGGTAAATGAAAGAGTACCTTTATTCCAGCTAAACAAGAACTTAACTGCTCATTTAGAGCTTAAATCTGCAAGCTCTAGCTTGTTTTTACAGGCTAGCAAGGTCTATAAGCCCTTCCCAAACTAGCTTATTATCCAAAAGCTCAATTGTGGTAGTTTTTGAGTGATTTTGATATAAAAGCTTAGATAAGCTTTTGTAAAAGCTTATCTACGATACACAGGAATATAAGAGAGCTTATATGAGCTTGTTTAAATTGAATTTTAAGATAACAAATTAGCTTTTAACAAGATTGAAAGATGATTAAACTTAAAACAAATTTTTCATTAAAACTTCTTAAAAGAGTACATTGCTTGGAAAATAAAAGTACAATAAGTTAAATAAGTTGGTAAATAAGCTGAAAATTAAAGCTACACTACTCCTAAACTAAATTA
Organism: Tanacetum coccineum; assembly: GCA_026074375.1. Classification (NCBI taxonomy): domain Eukaryota; kingdom Viridiplantae; phylum Streptophyta; class Magnoliopsida; order Asterales; family Asteraceae; genus Tanacetum; species Tanacetum coccineum. The sequence goes on along the minus strand of BQNB010004704.1, from coordinate 34,276 downwards.
CACTAGATGCCTAATGTGTGAAAACACACATACTTATATAGCCGTTTGAGCCCTTGTATGTGTGTTTCTTGTATGAGTGAGCTTGAAGTCTTCATCATAGCCATCCATTTATCTTGTTCTCCAAGTTCTATGATCTAAGCCCTTGATTTTGGTCCTTGTCTCTTCAACGAATTAAAAATTAGGGGATTGCCAAGGTGGATTTGTTGGTTTGTGAAGTGGGGTTAAATTATGAGAGTGATAGGTTTATTTTTGGGTGCAGAGGTTGAGGAAAGTGATAAGGGAATAGTATCAATGGCGGGAAAAAGGGTATTGGGTACTTTTGGTTTAATTTTGTGACGGGGTTAGGGAAAAAGGACTAAGGGTGAAAAGGTTTATGCATTGTAGGGGTTAACCTTGTTAGTCCTTAAGGACTAGCATTGTTAGTCCTTAAGGACTAACGATGTAAAGGGTAATTGGGTTAGGGTTAACAGAGTTAAGTGTTTTGGTTAAATGGTTTTGGGCTTTGGTTTGGTCCGGTTTATATTTAAAGGGGATTTGGGTCACAAAATGGATTTAGGGCTTTTTATTTGAATATGTAAACATATTGGGCTGACCCGGCTCATTAAGTGGGGTATGGGTTGTCCCAATAAGATTTCTTCAGTTTTGGCTTCGTCTTTGACTTTTTACGCTCTTTCCATTCTCGTGCTCGGTTTTGTCAATTTTAGCTTTGTTTTTGTCCTTTAGTGAATATCAGTTACCTGCACAATCATAAATCACAAAACACACAAATACAATACATTTTTGGTATATTTTGGTCATTTTAGGCTCGTTTTTATAGGTAAAAAGTATGTGTAATTAAGCACATATCAGGTATGCTTACTTTATTTGACTCTAGTGCCAATTATAGTTTCTTTCCACTACTTTCATACCTCTGTTAGGCTTAGAGCCCAGCGATTTAGGTTTTAGATATAAGATTGAGATAGCTAGCGGGCAGCTAGTAGAGATTGATAAGGTTATTAAGGGTTGCAAACTAGAGATCGAGAGTCATGTCTTTGACATCGATTTAATACCTTTTAGACAAGGGAGTTTTGATGTGATTATAGGAATGGACTGGTTGTCTAATAATAAGGCTGAAATAGTTTGTCATGAGAAGGTAGTGAGGATACCACTACCAGATGGCAAGGTGCTTAAAGTATTAGGAGAGAGACCAAAAGAGAAAGCGAGACTTTTAATGAGTGCTAAGGCTAGTGATAAGAAACAAGAAGAGATTGTTGTGGTTAGATATTTTCCTGAGGTATTTCCGAATGATCTAACTGGATTACCGCCTATTCGGGAAATTAAGTTTCGGATTGAGTTAACCCCTAGAGCAACGCCGGTAGCAAAGTCTCCTTATCGTTTGGCACCTTCTGAATTGGAGGAGTTGTCGGGACAACTCAAGGAACTCCAAGACAAAGGTTTCATTCGACCAAGCTCATCGCCTTGGGGAGAGCCGATATTGTTCGTGAAGAACGAGGATGGTTCTTTTAGGATGTGCATTGATTATAGAGAATTAAACAAGTTGACTATTAAGAATCGTTATCCACTTCCTAGAATTGATGATCTATTTGACCAACTACAAGGGTCGCAGTTTTTCTCGAAGATAGATCTTAGGTCTGGATACCATCAGCTGAGAGTGCATGAGGATGACATTCCAAAGACTGCGTTTAGAACTCGTTATGGACATTTCGAGTTCACTGTAATGCCCTTTGGTCTGACTAATGCACCAGCGATATTTATGGATTTGATGAATAGAGTTTGTAGGCCTTATCTTGATAAGTTTGTGATAGTGTTTATAGACGATATCTTAATCTACTCTAAGACTCAAGAGGAGCATGTAGAACACTTAAGGTTAGTCTTAGAACTGCTCAAAAAGGAGAAACTGTATGCTAAGTTTTCTAAGTGTGAATTCTGGCTAAGAGAAGTGCAGTTTCTTGGGCATGTGATAAATGGTAATGGGATTCATGTAGACCCTAGTAAGATTGAAGCTGTTAAGAATTGGAAAGCCCCTAGAACTCCGACTGAGGTTCGTTCGTTCTTAGGATTGGCTGGGTATTACCGTAGGTTCATTGAGAACTTTTCTAAGATAGCTAAGTCTCTTACTATCTTGACTCAGAAGAGTAAGACTTTCGATTGGGGTGAGGAACAGGAATTGGCATTTCAGACCTTGAAGGATAAGTTGTGTAATGCACCTATTCTAGCTCTCCCCGATGGACCGGAAGACTTTGTGGTATATTCTGATGCGTCCGGGATAGGACTAGGTTATGTGTTAATGCAAAGAGGTAAAGTGATAGCCTATGCGTCTAGGCAGTTGAAAATTCATGAGAAGAATTATACTACCCATGATTTAGAGTTGGGTGCAGTCGTGTTTGCACTTAAGATCTGGAGACATTATCTGTATGGGACAAAGAGTGTCATCTATTCAGATCATAAGAGTCTTTAGCATATATTTAGTCAGAAAGAGTTGAATATGCAACAGCGTCGTTGGATAGAGTTGTTTAGTGATTATGACTATGAAATTCGTTACCATCCTGGTAAGGCGAATGTGGTGGCGGATGCCCTAAGTTGGAAGGAAAGAGTAAAGCCTAAGAGAGTTAGAGCTATGAATATGACCCTTCAGTCGAGTATCAAGGATATGATACTGACGGCCTTAGAAGGAGGTTATAGATGAGTTTGCAGGATTGCAGAAAGGTTCAGATGAGATGATATAATAAAGAAGTGATGGAACCATGTACTACCTAGATCGAATATGGGTACCTTTGAAGGGTGAGGTGAGAACCCTGATAATAGATGAAGCCCATAAGTCAAAGTACTCTATACACCCAGGAGATGATAAGATGTATTATGATTTGAGAGATAGGTATTGGTGGCCTAGAATAAAAAAGGATATAGCTGAGTATGTTAGTAAGTGTTTGACTTGTTTGAAGGTTAAGGTTAAGCATCAAAGGCCATCTGGCTTGCTCTAGCAACCTAAGATTCCTGTATGGAAATAGGAAGGGATAGCTATGGATTTTATGACTAAGTTGCCTAAGACTAGTAGTAGGTATAACACAATCTGGGTCATTATGGACCGATTGACTAAGTCTGCTCATAATCTACCTATGCGTGAGGATTATAAGATGCAAAGATTGGCTAGATTGTATTTAAATAAGATGGTTTCTAAACATGGTGTGCCGATCTCGATAGTTTCTAAACATGGTGTGTCGATCTCGATTATATCAGATCGTGATAGTCGTTTCACATCAAGGTTTTGGCAGTCAATGCAAGAGGCATTAGGGACTCGTTTAGACATGAGTATGGCTTATAACCCTCAGATTGATGGTTAGAGTGAGCATACTATTTAGACTTTAGAAGATATGCTTAGAGCATGTGTCCTGGATTTTGGAGGAAGTTAGGATGTTCATCTTTTATTGGTTGAGTTTTCGTATAACAATAGTTATCATGTTAGTGTGAGATGTGCTCCGTTTGAGGCATTGTATGGAAGAAAGTGTCGTTCGCCAATTATGTAGGCTGAGGTTGGAGAAGGTCAGTTGATAGGACCTGAGTTAGTGCAAGAGACTATCGAGAATATCTCGCAGATTAAGGATAGACTTAAGGCTGCGCGTGATCGCTAGAAAAGTTATGCTGATAAGAAGAGGAAGCCTCTAAAGTTTAGTGTAGGTGACTATGTCTTGCTTAAAGTGTCGCCTTGGAAAGGTGTGGTACGCTTTGGGAAGAAAGGGAAGTTAGCACCTAGATTTGTTAGACCTTTTGAGATTATTGAAAAGGCAGGCCCTGTGGTCTATCGGTTAGATTTTCCTGAGGAATTAAATGGTGTTCATGACACGTTTCACGTGTCGAACCTTAAGAAGTGTTTGGCTGATCCAACGCTGCAAGTGCCTTTGAATGAGATTCGAGTTGATGATAAGTTAAATTTTGTGGAAGAGCCTATGGAAATTTTAGAAAGAGATTTTAAGAAGTTGAAGCGTAGTAAGATTTCCATCGTTAAGGTTCGGTGGAATTTGAAATGTGGCCCTGAATTCACGTGGGAACGTGAAGATCAAATGAAATTGAAGTACCCGCATTTGTGTAGTGATGTTAGTAGTGGAATTTCGAAATTCTTTTAAGGGGGTAGAATGTAACCTTTGCCCTTTTTGTGTTCTGAATATTTCATTAATAGTCCTTTGACTATTTGACTTTGGTCAGTTTATTCAGATTTTGTACCGTGTTGACGGTGATGATTTTTGTGAGAATTATGACGAATTGAGGTTTATTGTGATTAATAATCCCTTTTGGAAGGAATTATTGTGTTATTTGTATTCCGGGTGGTTTGACCCGTGAATTTTAAGAAATGCCAAAAAACGAGTCTGACACGTCCGTTAATGTCCAAATGAGTTTTGAAGGGTGTAAAGTGAAAATATGTCGTGTGAATACTCTAGGTTAATGGAAAAGTATTTTTAAAGTGAATAAAATGCTAATTAACTTTGGAGAAAATTTTACGATTGAGTTTTACGAGTATTTAAGTGATTTCGACACAAAAAGAAGGACCCGACACCCAATAGGATGCTAGTCGGTCAAGAAGTCAATGGAGGGAGCAAGATGGCTTAATTTAGCTAATGTGTCTAGAATTGGTACATAAAGATGCCTTACACTCCCCATTATCTCATAATCCTCCTCATTTTTCATTTCAAAAAAACACACGCACCTTGGTGTGTGCTTGTGTTCGTCCGCCCCTCACCAACAACAATCCACTATAAAAATTTCAACTTTGATCAAGAACGTGATATTCCGGGTTGATACGAGTGTTTGAGTATTCATTTAAACAACGTTTGGGTTGTCCGGTTCGTGTCGAAATATACATTTTTGAAGATTTTCTTGTAAGTTTCCAAATTTAAATTTCGTTTTTCCTTTTGGGTTTATTTTGATGCATAGATGTTAGTTGTACAAGTTTATCGTTGTGAAAATCGATTTTTAGAAACGAAACAAAAGAAAATTGTGTGTTTGGTTCGTGTAATAAAAGAAAGAAAAAGAGGGTTTTTGTAGTTTTGATGTTGTGGTCGTGATGGTTGAATAATATATGTTGCTAAATAGCTTATTTTTTATAAGTAGCTTGTATGGATTATTCGGGCTTATTTTTAAGCTATTTCTTTGCTTATTTGGGCTTATATGCCACGTGTAGTTTCCTAAAATCACTAGGAAAGTGATTTTGATTATTTTTGTGATATGACGTATGTTGTGGATTATTTTTTAGCCTTATGGTAGTAACCAAATGCGATACGTATCTTATTAGCTTGTTTTCAAGCTTAATATACGTATTTTTGAGCTATTGGACTCACGGCCCAATAAGTCCATTTAGGGCTTATTGTGGTCCAGATTATTTTCTACATATTAGTATGAGCTTATATATGTAAATGGACCTTGTTTTGGACTTGGATAGTATTTTGGACTTGGATGGTATTTTGGACTTATAAATGTCCTAATGGACCCTTGTCGATATTTAGTCGTTATGAGAGTTTTGTCGGACTTTTGAAAGTGGAAATGTATTTACGAAGTGATATTGAATGATATTTTGGGGAAAAATGTTTTAGTAAACGTTAAAGATTGAGATTTTGGAATTTTGTCGAAAAGTGTCGAATTTGTAAAAATTGTTGAAAATGAAGTCTGAAACCTTGGAAAACGTTGTATAAACGTACGGGTCATGTCGAAATTTTGTAAAAAGTTTATACTTAGAAATTTTCTAAAAACATGATTTTTGATTTTAAATAATAAAATATTATTTAATTATTTAATAAGTTCACTAAAAGACGAAAACTATAATTTTTCTCGAAACTTCTCTAATGTGTTTATTATGAGTAAACGTTTTATTTTTAATCGTATTATGATTATTTTGTCATTACCAAGGTTTACCGAATGGACTTGTCGAAATATATTTATAATTATTAATTATAAATATTTATTTATATTACTTACTGTTTTCTCTAAATAGTATAAGTATGTATTATCGGAGAATGAGATTGATATGATTGTGGAAATACGTCTTCAACCATCACACCACTAAACTGTTTTGGGTAATTGTACAACGCGTTTAAACTCTATGCATCAAACGTGAAGATTGTTTAGAATTAGATGATTAAATTGGGACATTAATTGGACTAGGTCGTGTGCGGGCGTCGTTGCATTTGCTTGTGTGATTGAGATTTGGTTGCTAAAGACTTGCTTGAGGTGAGTTCTCGTAGCCCCACTTTTTACTGTTTTTCCGTTAGGGGAAAATGATACTCAAATGTGTTTTGAAATATTTTGAATTGAACTGTGCAAAATGTGGTTTTGTTTTTGGGACAAGATATGTGCTTATGACTGTTATGTAAATATTATACATGATTATTGATCGAATGGGTACGCCTACCCAGTGTTGTGAGATTATGGGATCGGATGGGTACGCCTACCTAATATTTGTGTGATTATGGGAGCAGATAGGTATGCCTACCCAAGTTTATGTGAGGTCATGCCCTAATATTAGTGCTCCAGCTAGTAGGCCCTTTAGGTGCGTAAGTGACATATTGTGATTGACTAGCGGGGATGCTATGTCTTGGATTGTTAGCATATATTCACTGTCATATAGCACTATTGTCCACTGTTGAAATATTGGCACAGCTTTTGGGTTTAAGGTCAAACCTACGAGCTCACCAACATTATTGTTGACGTTTTCGAGTATCATTTTCAGGTGAAGTGAAAAAAGAGTAGTTTGGTGATTGTGATAGCAAACTTAGAAGTATCCCGTGTGGAATTTCATTTGAAGTCTTGCTTGCTTGTTGTTTGATTCTAGTATTTGGATGTTTTGGATTATGGTCCCCTATGTGGGCATGTGAATAATTGTAAGAGATTATGGATTTTAGATGCGATTTGGGACATCACTCGAGGTTGTTCGAGGTTGATGGTCTTCATAGCACTTGGAGTTTATGCAATGTAGTTTTCTCTATTTTGTATCTTGTGTTATGATTGATCATTATGTTGCATTCCTGAGTTTCCGCCTTTGTCGGGGTGTGACAAGAGGGGTATTTATAGGCTACCTATGCTAAGGTGACGCCTAGGTTAAGAATGGATGAACCAGGCTCGGCTTTGGTTGGGCTTAAGGTCCATAACCTATACAATGTTAGCTTAAGACTTGAGACAGGGTCCGTTACTTAGCCTACTACATTAATACAAAATTACACAAGACATAATGAATAGACCTATTCTAGAATGACCGTGACTTTCTTGTCCACCTTAATATTTTAAGGCTAACAATCTCCCACAAAGGAGCGGTCATTGAAAGTACATTTTCTTTGAACTCTTTGTAGTCTTGGTATTTGTCTTAAACTTTGTTGTATTAGACATGTTATTTCATGCTTTGTGATCTTTGATCTTGAGCCTTTATCTTTTGACTTTGCGTTCTAAGATCTTTAAATATTGCATCATCTTGTGCTGACCAACATGTTCATACGTGTCTTGAAAGATATCAAACGCCTCTGTTACATCATTCTTTGAAATGGTAGTCTTGACTTGATCCACTTGCAAACTTGATGTCTTTGAGATCTTACTTGATTATCAGAGTTGCGGAAGAGTATCTTTGTTTGATCTAAGCTTTCTTCTTTGACATTTTAATCTTTGAAGCTTGAGTATGAACATGTGGCTATGAGATTGATTTTGCTGGATGTGAGGTGGTTACGTCTTGTGTTACCTGCATGTTTAGGTTAGCAAATAAACATAAATATGGAAGAGTGTCTCGTGCATTCCTCGACGTTTGGTAACTTTCAGTTCTGTGAGGACCGTTTGACAGTACGGTTACTGTATCTGTGACAGCCTTCATCAAAACAGGTTAGTCAACTGTGAGTGTTGACCCGATTACTTGATACTTGACTTGGTTTATGTGCATATGTGCCTTGGGTGATTTAAAATGTGCGTGATGATAGAAGTAAGTGATTCAGTCACTTTATTTCTCTATTAATTATGAACTAGAATGAGTTTTCCCTTAGTTGTCACGTTTATTTTTTAAACGTGGTGATAATTCACTTTTTGCGCATTTGGATATCGTAAGTATTCCCGGTTATAGCTTATTGGTGATATTAGCCCGTAAATAAGTAATTTAAGTATATAACAATAATTTATAGTGATAATAATGATGATGAAATAATATATGTGATAAGTTAATTAAAAGTCATCTTATTTTCTTAAATCTTTTGCAATACAATAAAAATATGTAAGTGCACCTAAATAAATATAAATACCATAGAATAATACATAATATATAATTAAAAAAAATGTATGTATGTGTTAGGACCAGTTCAAGAAAAAAAAAGATATTTTTTTTACAAAAACTTCCATACTTATCCTACTACAAATCAGATTTCTATTTTATAAAAATAAATCCAGTATTTCTTTTCCTCTCTTCTCTTGTGTGTCGACCCAAAACCCTCTTCAAACCCTAGCCACTATTTTTTTAAAGCTCTCAAGATCAAGGTTTTGATCATCTTCTTTAAAGGTTTTGGTAAGATTTAATTAATGTGATCTTAATCATTCTGTTAATACTTTTATTTTATTTAATTGTAACTCATGATGATGGAATTTAAAAACATAATTAATCTCAGTAAATTATGATGTATAAATTAATTTGTAGGAGTTTGGAATAATTATATAACGTTAATTATGATTTTCTGCGATTTAAGTGTAGTGTAAATCGGAATTGAAAGCTGGTCAAATTTTTGGAGTGGATTAAAAGGGTCACTTGATGATAAAACAGGTTTGATCATGGTTCTTGGCTGTAAAATCAAGTTCAGAGAGTCAACTTTTTATATATGTGAGTTTCGAACAAATTGGACAAGTGGAAGTCAGTCAAAAGATTTTAAAAAGATTCATTGTCGAATCTGATTTTTCTAGACAGATTTGGGCCGTGTTGGTGATATCAAAACCCCCACTTAACCTTCGAATATTTTGATCTCAATTTTTCTGGTAGGGGTATTAGGTGTCTAGTAACCTTAGTAAAAGTTTCGTAGTTTTTGGAGTTGTTTAGGTATTTTTTGAAAATTCCAACATTCTGATGTGTGATTACTGATTAGGTCATTTTCTGACTAGTTTTTGTTATTTATTTTATTAAAAATAGTAGGCATATGTATATTTAATGGAAAAATTACAGGAGGTTCATAACTCATTATATTTCATGTGATATGAATATGGAACTCAGATTAGGTAATTTTATATTTTATAAAAATTCGTGAAGTGACACTAAAATTCTACATAAAACTAAAATTGTGAAACTAAAGGGCAATAAAAAAATAAAATGTATTTAGAGTATGGGAATGTGTCAGGATATACCGTGGGAGTATATACAAACATTAGGAGTCCATCAATTGTGAGTTACATGGATAAGGCCGTAAAGCCTTGGTCGTGTGTAACTTGGTTAATGGTTTAAGTGTAGATTATTAGCTTGGAATTGTGCATTCAATTGTGATCGTCTAGGTGAGTTTTCGTAGCCTCTTTTAATTGTTTTCTCGAGGTAAAAACGGTACTTAAATATTGTTTTGAACTATTTTATAATGTGATTAAATTGTTTTGATTTTAATTTGGACAACGTTGTTGCTATCTGTGCATATTATCTGTGTGTACTTAGAGGTATGAGTTGCTAGTGCCATTCCAGCCAGACTTATGTGACTTACTTACCGAAAGAGGACATAAATGCTAGCTTGTGTATGGATTTTGGGATCGGGGTTAACGCCTACCCGTGTTGTGATTTGATATTAGAGAAGAGTCTCCCATTGTGAATTGAGATTGATTTGGTGATATTGATTGCGCGTGTTCCCAACCTGATATTGTCCTATGATTTTATATGTTCACAACTAATTAATTGTTTTTTGTTTAAACCTACGAACTCACCAACATATTGTTGACATTTTTGAGTATCCATTTTCAAGTGAAATTAGCGAAGCTTAAGGAGATAAGATTGTCTGGCTAGCGAGACCGTATGATTCTTGAATTAGAGTCATACATGCTATCATTTTCATTTCGTAATTTTATACTTAAGATATTTTTATCTATGGTACTTTATCATTTTGGATTTCGTTTTATATGACTATGTATTGTAATGATTGCGATTAACCTCGATACAAGTCCCCTCTTGTGTCAGGTGTCGTCATCACATTTTGATTTTTGAATGCATTTAGTGATTCTTTTTTATTATATCAATGTGTTGTGACGATCCCTCTCTTGTTACGCCTAGCGTTTCCGCCTTGGCGGGGTGTGCCAAATTAGTATAAGAGCTATTGGTTATAGAGAACTAGCTGGCTTGACCTAGACTATAACCTAAGTACCTTCATATAGTTGCATAATATGAACTATATGTGCTATAGTTTATATAATTTTCATTTTCTTTCTTTTCTATCAGTTTTATCTCGAACTCCGAACTACTCGACATCAGAAGAGCCAAAAGAGGAGCCAATTAAAGAGGAGCCTCTTGAGGAACTAAAAGAGGAAGAACTGTTAAAAGAGTCAGAGGAAGAGATTGACTCAGATCTCCTGTCGAATGCTCGTAGCAGGCCTGGACCAGCGGATTCGGGTAACTCTTGCGAAAGCGAAGTCAAACCCAAGCGAGGCCCAACATAACCTTATTCCATTTTTACCTTGACACTTTGCTATTATCGATGATTTCTTTTGGATATTTCGTATTTTAGGGCACTATGAGACTTTTTTTTCCTCGTTTTGGATTTTATATTTATATAAATGAATATTTCTTTGATTGAACATTGTGTTGTGTTATATCAAGATCGTATAAGATCTGCTAGGTGATATATCTATCTTTAATTGTCTGTTATCATTGAGTTGTGTGGTCTTGGAAGTAAGTACATGTGTGAAAGGATGCAATTATAATTATGGGTGGCCAACATAATTACAAATGCATCCTGACATACGTGGACATGTGACCAGGATTGCATTGATCGGTGTTGCTTGTTATGTACTATTTTAAGACGTTGTATTATGTGTTGTTGTATTATGAATAGTTGCGTAGTCAGTGTTGGGATTCTTGATTTGATGAGACAAAATAAATAAAAGAATGAAACATAAGGACTAAATCTAGCATATCAGAATTCTACAAACTGGTGGAGAATTATGAAGATTTGGTCAAAGATTTACAAGATAAAGATAAGAAAGTATTTAAATTAGTTTAATTAGTTTCCTTATCATATTGATTTTCTTCCTTTGTAAGTCATAATCTCTCCCTATATAAAGAGATCATAGACATAGGTTTTAGATATAGCAGAGTCGACTGATGAGAGTCGAATAGTAAAAGGTGTGTGTGTACACCATAGTTAGATAGTTAGTTGGTGTAGCCCCAAGATTGTGTTTGGGGAAAGAGGGAAACGTATGAATAATAAAACCTTGTTAAACATCATTGTTCTTATTGTTATTATTCCGCTGCATATTGTTAATCTTTGATGTTTATAATCCTAGATGAGATCTAACCCATCTCGAGCTTAAATGATCTTAGAGTCTATCAAATTATTTAGACTTCACATCTTCGGACATGTTCCATTGAGTAGCTATTAAAACTCTCGATAACCTCCTTTGTCTTGTCCAGGTATTACTTGATCAATGGCTAACATGCTTCGAAGAGACCTTTAACTTGGTTGGCCACTAGTTGCGAATCTACGAAGATGGATAGATCCTTGATTTTCAACACTGCTGCTATTCGTAGACCCGCTAACAATGCTTCGCAATCTGCTTCATTATTGGTGGTTTCAAAATCGAATCTAAGAGCGTAAGTGTACTCTTTTCCTTCAGGGCTGACCAACATCAAATCGACGCCTGAACCGTTAGAGCTTGAGGCTCCATCTGTGTATAATTTCCACATGTCTTCTGTCTTTGGTTCTTCTATGGCTGCTTCAAACTCATTACTCTCTGTTTCCTTCTCTTCTGTAGAAGATGTTTCAGCCAAGAAGATCCCTTGAACTTGATGTCATGTTCTCCCAGCTCTATAGCCCATTTAGCTATCCGCCCTGATTTCTCAAGCCTTACGAGGATTTGCTTGATGGGTTTATCAGTTAATACCCGGATGGGGTGAGCTTGGAAGTACCTTCGAATCCTTGCGGCGTAGACTAGGGCTAATATGAGCTTTTCCAATTCAGGGTAGTTTTATTCGGCCCCTTGTAGCATCCTATTTACGAAGTAGACTAGAATGTATCTCTTCTCTCTTTCTACGAAGAGAACAATGCTATACTTTCTGTTGAAGCTACAAGATACATTACCAATACTTTGCCTTTGATTGGGGCTGTATGCGTTGGTATTATTTATATGAATTCCTTCATCTTTTGAAAGGCTTCCTCAGCATCGGCTGTCCATTGTATAGTCTTCTTGCACGTGCAACTCTTAAGTGTCTTAAAGAATAGCAGTGACTTGTCGGCACTCTTCGAAAGAAATTGGCTTAGGGCTGCCAACTTCCCGTTAAGGCTTTGTATCTCTTTAGGCATCCTTGGTGGCTTCAGGTCGGTGATTGCCTTGACCTTTGAAGGATTGGCTTTGATTCCCTACTTGGTGAAGAGGTTTCTAAGAAGAACCTTCTTTGACACCCGAAAGAACACTTCTAGGATTAGTTTCATATTGATAATCAGAGCTGTCGAATGTCTCTTGAATGTCAAAAACAATTGTCCATTCTTCGATGTGCCTCTTAATCACCATATCATCTACATTGGCTTCGAGGTTTTGCCCTATTTGATCTTCGAACACCTTGTCAACTAGCCTTTGGTAAGTAGCCCTTGCATTTTTCAAGCCAAAGGGCATCTTTCAATAACAGAATACTCCTTTTCCCATGAAAAAAGTTGTCTTGTCTTCATCTCCTTTGGCCATTTGTATTTGATGGTAACCCTTGTAAGCATCTAAGAAGCATTTTAGTCAAAATCTTGAGAAAGACTCCACCTTCCGGTCTACTTCTAGCAAGGGATAACAGTCTTTGGGACAAGCTTTGTTTATATCTGTGAAGTCCATGCACATCCTCCAGCCTCCATCACTCTTCTTTACCATGACTAGATTGGCTACCCGTGTCTAGTATTTGACTTCCAGCAAGATGCCAGCCTTTGTGAGTTCATCCCCTTCTTTGCAGGCTGCTTTATTTCATTCCAGGGCAAAACTTGTTTCTTTTGTTTGATTGGTTCAATGTGCTTGTAGACATTTAGTTTATGCTTCGTCTTGAAAGGCTTCCCTTCTACCGTAATGATTCTCGGGATCCTGTCATGTTGGCATAAGCCAATGCAAAAATGTTCGCGTTAGATCGTAGGAGTTCTTGCAGATTTCTCTTGAAGCTGGTTATTAGCTGCTTCCTAATAGCAACTTTCTGTTCAGGGTACTTATCATTGATGGTGATCTTTTCTTCTGCGTTTGCACAACTAAGAGCATTCTTCGTAATCTTTGGCGCGGTTTCTTTAACCTTCTTCAGTCCTTCTTCTACTTTGTTGGGTTCGTAGGTTGAGAATACAGTGTCAATCCCACGAGGGGTATGGAATTGTATAGCTCTATAGATTTTGGATACTACGATACCTATCTTTTGCATAGTAGTTCTTCCGAGGAGAAAACTGTGGGGAGAATTGGATTTGATGATGACAAAATTCAGGGTTTTTGTCCTTACGTGGGGACTTTCCCCTACGGTGATTTCAAGAGGGACCTCTCCGAGAGGCCAGGAATGTTCTCTTGAGAAGCCAACGAGCGGGGTTTTGGAATCCACCCTGAGTGCTCCAGTTAGCTGTTTACAGTTAAGGGGAAGCAGTTTACAAAGGAAGATTGTTTCATTCAGGGAGATCCATGATCTCAACTTCAGGGGAAGTTCGTGCACGACTTTGTTTGTTTTGTCATCATCAAATAGGGGAAGAATGTTGAGATTCTTGATTTGATGAGACAAAATAAATAAAAAAATGAAACATAAGGACTAAATCTAGCATATCAGAATTCTACAAGCTGGTGGAGAATTATGAAGATTTGGTCAAAGATTTACAAGATAAAGATAAGAAAGTATTTAAATTAGTTTAATTAGTTTCCTTATCATATTGATTTTCCTCCTTTGTAAGTCATGATCTCTCCCTATATAAAGAGATCATATACATAGGTTTTAGATATAGCAGAGTCGACTAATGAGAATCGAATAGTAAAAGGTGTGTGTGTACACCATAGTTAGATAGTTAGTTGGTGTAGCCCCAAGATTGTGTTTAGGGAAATAGGGAAACATATGAATAATAAAACCTTGTTAAACATCATTGTTCTTATTGTTATTATTCCGCTGCATATTGTTAATCTTTGATGTTTATAATCCTAGATGAGATCTAACCCATCTCGAGCTTAAACGATCTTAGAGTCTATCAGATTATTTAGACTTCACAGTCAGTAAGTTTCTCTTCTATCTAACATTTACGAATATCCCGAATATCTCTTATTACTACTATTATGATTATTGGGTTATTTTCATTTAGTCGATTACTCGTTCGGATATCTAACTCTCATTTTAGCATTCATTGTTCATACCATGTTAGTACATATATTATATCCCTCCCATATAGTATTCTTGATATATATTGTTTGTTCGGATCTACTTCCTTGGCTATTGGTAGGATTCGTTGGTTCTTCCCTTGCATTGATTATTGGTACAATTAACTAATCTTTCTTTCAAGCATTATTTGTTCATAACATGTTTGCGACATGTTAGTACCGATGCTTCTCTATGTTTGTTCTTTTGATCGTTAGTATGGATGAGTCCTTACGTTCTTTATTTGGTTCATAATGTCTTTGCATGAATTTCTCTTGTACGTGTTCGTTTGACTGTTATTCTGACTATATTGTTCCTTGTACTTTTTTCGCCTTCAAACAATAGATTATTGTTAGAGTCCTTACGGTACTTTGCAATCCCTTTTGATATTACGATGTCCTTTGTTTGAGCTATATATTTTATATTGATGACGAACTATAAAAATCCTTTTGAATTATATCTTGACGAGGCTTGGGGAAAACTATTTTTAATCATTTTATGAATACGTTGTGAGACCACATTTATATGAATATCTCTTGACTTTTATGAAACTATGTTTAAAATGAGTTTATGACAATTATATTTAAAGTGATATTTTTTTATTTAAATGATATTTTATTTATTTTTTTCAAATGATTTTTATATTTAAAATGATTTTTATAAAAACAATGTCTAGTTGGTTCTCTCGAAAAAAATCGATTATTGGTACAAGGATTATATCTTTCTCATTTATCGATCTTGATACGTATTGTTATTCGTTATGTGTTCCTTTCGTCGTTGGTACGCTTTGTTGATTCTTTTGTTTGCATTTCCTATCTGTACATGTATCTAACTTTCCTTTTAAGGATTCTCATGACATTTGATCCGCATCTATTTGCATCTGTAAAATCCCTTATATGTTTCCTAACCTTGGATTCGATATTCGTTTTCTACCCTATTTGATAACTCAGTACCCTTTGAATTCATTTGATATACATTTTATTCGATAATCGAAAATGTGATGAATTATAAAATCCAAAGTCCATTATGAGCACGGGAACGGACAAACAAAAAATAGAAGATTTCCCAATTGTACGAAATTTTCCTAAAGTATTTCCCGTAGACCTATCGAGATTACCCCTCACCGACAAGTTGAATTTCGCGTAGACTTAGTCCCTAGAGCGAAGCCAATTGCGAAGTCTCCGTATCGATTAGCACCTTTAGAAACAAAAGATTTGTCTGAAAAACTCCAAGAGCTGCAATATAAGGGTTTTATTCGACCAAGTCACTCTCCATGAGGAGCACCTGTATTGTTCGTCAAGAAGAAAGATGGTTCATTCCGAATGTGTATAGACTATCAAGAATTGAACAAGCTGACCGTTAAGAAGCGTTATCCTCTCCCCAGGATCGACGACTTATTCGACCAGTTACAAGGCTCGCGTTATTTCTCTAAGATAGATCTTCATTCCGGTTATCATCAATTAAGAGTGCACGAAGCGGACATTCCAAAGATTGCCTTTAGAACACAGTATGGACATTGCGAGTTTACGGTTATGCCTTTTGGGCTAACCAATGCACCTGCAGTCTTCATGGACTTAATGAACCGTGTGTGCAAGCCTTATTTAGACAAATTTGTGATTGTATTTTTTATTAATGACATCTTGCTTTATTCAAAGTCTAAGGAAGATCATGAGGATTATCTGAAGTTAATCCTATAATTTCTCAAGAAGGAGAAGTTGTTTGTTAAGTTTTCTAAGTGTGAATTCTGGCTACAAGAAATACATTTTCTTGGGCATGTAGTTAACAGCAATGGTATTCACGTGGATCCCGGTAAGATCGAAGCAGTAAAGAATTGGAAAGCTCCTATATCATCATCAGAAATACGGTCATTCTTAAGATTGGCAGGTTACTACCGACGTTTCATCGTGAATTTCTCTAAGATTGCCAAACCTCTCACGTCTTTAACTCAAAAGAACAAGAAGTACGAGTGAGGCACAGAACAAGAAGAAGCCTTTTAGACATTGAAAGATAATCTATGTAATGCCCTAATTTTGACATTGCCCAACGGACCGGATGACTTTACGGTTTATTGTGCCGCGTCAAATCTAGGATTTAGATGTGTTCTTATGCAAAGGGGTAAGGTAATTGCATTTGCATCCCAACAACTGAAGATTCATGAAAAGAACTATACCACTCACGATTTAGAACTGGATGCGGTGGTTTTTGCTCTCAAGATCTGGAGGCATTATTTTTACGGGACGAAGAGTGTTATTTATACGGCTCATAAGAGTCTTCAACATATCTTTGATCAAAATGAGCTAAACATGCGTCAGAGGCGATGGATTAAGTTGTTACGATTATGAGTTTCATTATTACCCAGGAAAGGCGAATGTAGTAGCTGATGCATTGAGTAGGAAGGAAAGAGTTAAACCAAGACGAGTATGAGCAATACGCATGACAATTCAATCGGGTGTCAAGGATAAGATATTAGTAGCGCAAATAGAGGCGTCCAAGGTAGAGAACGTGTCAGCAGAAATGTTGCGTGGCCTGGGCCAACAAATTGAAAGGAAGGAAGATAGTGGTCTATACTTTATCGATTGAATTTGGGTTCCATTGTTAGGAAGTATAAGGACATTAATTATGGACGAGGCTCACACAACGAGGTACTCTGTTCATCCGGGAGCGGATACAATGTACTATGACCTTGAAGATATGTATTGGTGGCCGGGTATGAAGAATGACATAGCCACCTATGTTAGCAAGTGTTTGACATGTTTAAAGGTGAAAGCTAAACAACATAGACATTCAGGTTTGTTGCAACAACCGGAGATACCCGAGTGAAAATGGGAAAGAATAAATATGGATTTTATTACGAAGTTACCAAGGATTAGTAGTGGGTGTGACACGATTTGGGTGATAGTCGATAGACTGACTAAGTCAGCCCATTTTCTAGCTATACGTGATGGATGATTTACTTCGCGGTTTTGGAAAATGTTACAGAAAGCATTAGGAACGCGGTTAGATATGAGTATGGCCTATCATCCTCTAATCGATGGGCAGAGTGAGGGTACTATTCAGACTTTGAGAAGATATGCTTAGAACATGTATGATTGATTTTGGAGGTAGTTTGGATACTCATCTTCCTTTAGTTGAGTTTTCCTATAACAATAGTTATCATTCTAGTATTCGATGTGCTTTGTTTGAGGCATTATATGGAAGGAAATGTAGATCCCTTATTCTCTGGGCTGAAATCAGAGAGAGTCGATTAACTGATCCAGAAATGGTACAAGAAACTACTGATAAAGTGGTGTAGATTAAGGAAAGACTCAAAGCAGTAAGAGATTGCCAAATGAGCTATGCAGACAATAGGCGTAAGCCTCAAGTGTTACTAAAAGTGTCACCATTGAAGGGTGTAGTACGTTTTGTTAAGAAGGATAAGTTAGCATCGAGGTATGTAGGACCATTTAAGATTATTGAACGAATTAGTCTTGTAGCCTATCGTTTAAGATTACCTTAGGAATTAAGTAATGTTCACGATGTAAATTTGCATGTGCCATTAGATGTGATTAAAGTAGACAAAACTCTTCGTTTTGTTGAAGAACCTATGGAAATTGTGGACCAAGAAATAGAGAAATTAAAACGTGGCAAAATCCCAATCATCAAAGTTCGTTGAAACTCAAAGCGAGGACCTAAATTTACTTAGGAATGAGAAGATCATATGAAGATTAAGTATCCGCATCTGTTCAGTGAGCGATCTTCTAGTGATAGTACTATGTTAGAAACACAGAAAAGTTTTGATTACATGACCATTTATCTAAGTTTAATATAATAGGGATAACTAGTGTAAATAGGGAAGGAATAGTTTGTAATAAGTACAAGCCCTTAATTGCTTCCTAGTCCCTCATTCCTTCCTATAAAAGGAGGGCTAATGAAGGGTTAAGGGTTGGTGATTCCTCTTTCCTTAATCTAATATTTCTTTCTTTCTCTCCTCTCCCTCTCCTCTCTCACCCCCACGCCCCTCTCTCTTTAGGACGTGTGTGTCTCTCTCTACATTTCTAATGTAGTGCTTTGTATTATATTCATATTGTAGTTTCTTATCAATTGGTATCAAGAGCCATGGGATTATTTGAAGTGTTTCTTGTGAAGAAAGTTATCAAATTTGAAGACTTTGAAGAATTTGAAGACTATCAAGACTAAAAAGACAAGTTCTTGAAGAGAAAGCCTTAAAATTTAAAGAAAGTTATTATTTTTAGAGATTTCGAAAGATAAACTCTTGAACTTTTCACTTAAAAACGTGATCTACACGTTAAAGTTAAAGTCTTTAGTGGTTTTCGTAGAAAAGGTTTTGAACTTTTGCATAAAGTTGCGAACTTTTTTAGTTTTCTCGCAAAAAGATTCAATCTTTAAGCTTGAAACATCACTGGAAACAACTCGGAAGCAAAACCAGAAAACACCACAGCCGACCCTCAAGGATCGGTCAAGAGATTCCAACCGAACCTCCCCTAACCGATCCATCCAAGGATCGGTCAAGTGCTTCCAACCGAACCATCTGTTTGGTCGTTAAGTTCCAATCAAACCTCTCGTTTGGTCACCAAGCATCAACCGAACCACCACAACCTCCTCCGGTCACCACCTTACAACTGAACCAACCCCTGGTTCGGTCAGACTCACCCAACCGAACCACCACCACCTTCAAACCCGGATCGAGTCTAAAATTTTTAAAACTAAACCCTAGTTTTCTAAATTAAGGTTTTGTAACTTTTAGGGCTAAATAGGTTTTATTATTAAATTAATAAAGTGAAATTAGGGTTTGTTAGTGGGTAATTATTGTTAAAAAGGTGATTTTTGGAAGTTAGTGATAATTAATTAAAGTGGTTTTAAGGATAAATTAGGGTTTTAAGTTAAAAAGGTTTAAACTTTAAGGTTTTTAAATAAACTAAATTGATAAATTTGCAATCTTTTGACTCGGTTCGTGTTAAAAATACAATCTTTTGACAAAACTTTTACAAAACCTACACTTCTTCTCGTCAAAATGATCTTTACAAATATCAATTTTTACAAGGACTACAGGATCAAATTCACAATGGCTACTATGGCAGAGAACGTTATTGCTGCAGGTTCTGAAACTCATCCCCCGATGCTAGAAAAAGGCATGTATGAGAATGAATACATGTTCTATCTGTTATATGTGATTATGTTTCTCATTAAGTGTGTTGTATTTGGATATATCTCTCGTAAATTTCACCACAGTGCACTAGGGTATTATTTATAATACTCATGGTTAATCTTCGGATTAACCCCACTAGTGAAGTGGATTACTATACTAGTACTTGTACTATGTGTGGTATTCTTAAGGCACTTAATCTCATTCGAGATGATTTTCCGATGTGTGCAGATTTTATAAACTTTATTGCTACAGATTTTTACACGTCATTATCTACTGATTTTCAAAATAACATAATGCCTTTGCAAACTGAATTTCCGAGACAAAAGTTCTTTTGAGTCTACTTTGAAATAATTTGACTAAGAGTTTCTTATAAATCAGGATGGCTATTAGGGCTAGTTGTCACCTAAAAGCTGATAATGTATCCCTTTAGCAAATCAGTGTATCTTCGGGGCTCAAGGTTATTTTACTAAAAGGAAAACTCATTCTCATGCGAAACAATCATTTTCTGAAAAGTTTTTCTTCTATACAAAAGATGCTATTTCTCTAAATATTGGTCAAGATGAACACTTTTAAAGCATGGGAAAATTGAAAAAAAATATCTCGTTCATTCTTCCATCTTTTATTTCGTAGAGATAGTATCCCAGAACTTAATTTTAAGTGAGGATAACTAAAAACAGAACGAGAGATAAAAATCGTATGTGAAAAGAAAAGAGCATACATCTTGTGTCAAAAAAGCAAGAATAAAGGCACATGAGAAAGAAAATGACATAAGTATGGACAAAAAGAAATGCCCGTCCATACAAAACAGACAGAGTGAATTAAAACATAAAATGAAATAAATGTTTTTAAGTTTGTATTCATGTGAAACTAATCAGTGTTTGAATCTTATTCTCAGAATTTAACATGTCAAGAACAAATTCTCAAATTATCCATGAAGAACAGCTGGTTCCACGTGCTAACAGACTTGTCATCAAGAAGAACAACCAGCGTGTCGCTTCAGATTCACATATTACTGACACCATGCTGAGATTTGTTGTTGAAATTCTAAGACACCGCAAGCTATACAATCCGGTTTCCTTAACTACAAACGTACCGATCATCTACCTACACCAGTTTTGGATAACCATCTATCACAAAAAAAAACTATACATTCACTTTTGAACTAGACAATCACACTTTCACTCTCACACCTGGACTACTCAGAACTGTATTGCAGTTGCCTCCACCTGATCCCAACACTTACATCTAACCTCCCTTAGAAATTCAAATTCTTGAATTCATTAAGACACTTGGTTAGGATGAAGATCCCGAAACAAAGTTGATTGCCGTTTCTAAAATGGTCGCCACAAGACTTCATCAACCATGAAGAGCTATTCTCAGTGTACTCAACAGATGTCTTATGGGAAAAGACTCAAGCAGAGACACACATAGACTTCCAATACTTCAGATATTATGGGGTATCGTTCACTCTGCCAATTTAGATTTCGCATCATTAATTTAGGATGAATTCGAATGGCAAACAGTTAAAAGATCATCCAAACCTTCAAAGATGTCTAAGTTGTTGTACACCCGCTTCACCAAGCTTATCATTGACTACCTTCTTTCACTCAACAAAAGTATTCCTCGCAGATCAGACTCTAAGTTGCGTAGTTCATAAGATGATCATCCCATAACCAAATTGTTAAACACAACTAATGGTGACTACAAGTTTGGAATGGAAGTTCCCGATGCTATAATCAGTGATGCAATCAAGAATAAAGCAGGGTACAAGTATTATATGGCTAAGAAAGTGGAAAGTAAGAAAGCTAAAATTGTTGATAAACTAGAAAAGTAACACGTACCCTCAATCAAAAGTGGAAGAGGAAAAGGTTTCATGTGTTATGGTGATCAAGTAGCAAATGTTCCCAACAAACTCATGAAAGATGTTGTGCCAAGGAAAACAAGATCTCTTACTATCGATAAAGAAGCAGTTGTAGGTGAACTTTCAAACTCCATCAGTATTCAAGAACCGCGCTCTTAACGACATCGAAGGATTTTATTGACAATTAACAGCCAAACTGACAAAGCTGTTGTAGATATGTACAATGAGTAGGGACAGAAACTCAAAGGACCAGCAGTTAAAGATCCAACATTTTAGTCATTGTTAGACTTATAGAAAGGATCGTAAGCTAGCAGACTTGAGAGTTTAAGGCAAAAGAAGTAACCAGTTGCAGGAGAAGGATCGAGTGCCACTCAAAACAAATACTATTCTTCATCAGACACTGATAGTGATGCAACACTCTACTCTTTAAGTTCAAACGAATAAAAGGAAAGTGCAAACGAAACTGATGATGCTGACGAATCTGATATGGACTTATCTAATGATAATCCACAAGGAGATGATGATGATGCAAGGTATGGAGTGTTCATGTATAACAAGTCTACTGCAACACCCAATTCTACCTACCTTAGTCTGACGGTTACAAGTTCCTCTCTAGACTTCATTCAGACCTTGCTAGACGAAACACTTGCAAATGAATTGACAGATTTTATGAGTTATCCGGTGTATACTGATGCCCAAACAACCTCAGTGGTGCATAACCCAGAGGAAAATCCTAAGCTCACAAGCTATATATCAGGTGCATCCGAAGTACCACTTGGTACACATGTATATGTTCTAGCAATAAAAACTTTAATGTAGGAAATGTTCTTGTACAAGAATGCTCATCATATACCATCTCTACCAGCAAAGAAAATTCCCTATCCTACAACATATCCCCAACCAAACTCACTTCAAGCCAAAGCAAAGAAGCTGATGCAAAAGGCAAAAAAGAATACGAGGAAGTTCAACTTCAAGAAGGCAGTTGCACAGAAATTCAAGGAATACGATCAAAAGCTGGAAGCTCTTACAAATTTTAATGTTTCTGAAGCATTTGAAAAAGCCGTCCAAGCAAAAGTTCTGACAGAGATCAAAAAGCTTCTACCTACTCATATCCCAAATGCCATTGCAAATTATGTTAAACCTCGCCTTAACACCTCAATGCTCGAAGTAATGAAAACCAAACCAAATCAATCTCTTTACTCAATCATCCACCTCCATTGATGATCTCTTAGAAATGGACTTAAAGTTAAATTTGTTGAACCGAATTCACTTGAACAAGTCAAATGACACTCATACAACTCATCAACAACTTTATGACACCCTTTATGAATCCATCATTCTTGATCAAGATGCACTTGATGCTTAATCTCCACAATCATCCTTTCACAAAAGGTCCCACGATAATCAGAATCATCCTAATAATCATAAGGGGGAGAATAAGAAGAAACGTCAAAAGGATGTCAGCGAACCTTCTCCTAGATCATCAAGGCGAAATAGATCTCCCGTGGTTATAGTACAAGATGATACACCTGCTATGAAACCCCTGGACCAAGCAGATACTCTTATCCAGAAACATTCCAACCCAAAATGGTTTCCAAAGAAGTTGGGGTTAGCTAAAAGGAGTATGACATGGTTTGATTTATTCTTGAAATCAGACATTGACAAGGATGAAAATCATATTCTTAGACCATCAAATGTCGCCATAGCAAAGAAGTTTAAAGAACTGATCCAGAAAGATGAGCTTACAATAGCAGATTTTGAAGGCGTGGGATTAGAACAACTAAAGGTACAATACAACAATGATGTGGAACTCGAATACCATGTTAGTCAACTCAAAGAAGTAGTATTATCAAAAGCTCAGTGGAGCAGTAATGAAGGAGATGTCTCTAAACCAAGATCATTTGAATGACACATGTCAAAAAGTACAAAACCACATCCTTGCTTCTAAAACAACGACTACACTTACCTTGTGGATCTCAGCACAGAAGAAAAGTACACTACTTCTATCACTAAGCATTATGCTGCGAGATACTACAAAAAAGGTATTGAAGACAAGATCCTTGAAAGATGGAGCAAAGAAGTTCGTCGCTATCACTTTGAAGCTCTTAATGGTATACACCATTAGGAAGTGAATAGAATTGATTTCTTCAAAGCAGGAATGAGTGCCGTAACCGAAGGAAACATCTTTTCAGACTTAAGGATCAAAGCAGTTATTTGTATAGATGTCAAGAAGAAATAGGATTATGGTTTTCTAACATCAATTGTAGTTAGGAGATCCGATGATAAAGAGTATGAATTCAGCTATAGAGATCTACCTAGACTCAGTGTGAACGATGTTGAAGACATGTACTTACTCTAAGTCCAAGATAAGCTACACCATCTCCTATTAGAATTCGTAAAAGACTTCAACAATGCTCTTCTCATGTTCATCAGAAGAACCATGATCAAGAACACGGTAGAAGATATTCAGCTTGGAGTGGAAAGCTATCAAAGAACTCTCAACCTCACCAAACCCACAATGTTCTTAGAAGGAATCGACCTAAGGATACCATTCATAATGACTGCAACGCATAAGGGGTCGTGTATCTTAACCAATACAATATAAAATCCCTTATAAAGCTAAGTGAAGTGAAGAAGTTTAGTGATGGTACACTTGTGAAGATTCAAGAAAATTTGATTGACATGTTGTTAAAGTACAAGCTGAGCAGCGGCAACAAAAGGTTGAAGGGAAGAGACTAGACCGACTGTGATGTCAAGAGTTCAAGAGAGATGCTGAAGAAGATTGACGAGGTACTCATGCACAGAGAATAGCTTAGAAGGCTTGAGGAGTATGTTACAGGATGACCTAAGACTGTTAATCCCCGTACTTTTGTAAGGCCTTTGTCATCATCCCTTAGAGGGAGATTGTTAGAAACACAGAAAAGTGTTGATTACATGGCCATTTATCTAAGTTTAATAAAATAGGGATTAACTAGTGCAAATAGGAAAGGACTAGTTTGTAATAAGTACAAGCCCTTAATTGCTTCCTAGTCCCTCTTTCCTTCCTATAAAATGAGGGCTAAAGAAGGGTTAAGGGTTGGTGATTCCTCTTTCCTTAATCTAATATTTCTTTCTTCCTCTCCTT
Source organism: Tanacetum coccineum (assembly GCA_026074375.1). NCBI lineage: Eukaryota > Viridiplantae > Streptophyta > Magnoliopsida > Asterales > Asteraceae > Tanacetum > Tanacetum coccineum. The sequence continues at coordinate 9,618 of BQNB010004704.1, read as the reverse complement.
TCCTTTTCCTTTCTCACCCCCATGTCCCTCTCTCTCTCTAGGACGTGTGTCTCTCTCTCTCTACATTTCTAGTGTAGTGCTTTGTATCATATTCATATTGTAGTATTCTTATCATACTAATTAATTTCGGGACGAAATTTCCATAATGGGGGATACTGTGACAACCGTCGTCAAAATAGGTTAGTCAACTGTGAGTGTTGACCCGATTACTTGATACTTAACTTGGTTTATGTGCATATGTGCCTTGGGTGATTTGAAATGTGTGCGATGATAGAAGTAAGTGATTCAATCACTTTATTTTTCTATTAATTATGAGCTAGAATGAGTTTTCCCTTAGTAGTCGTGTTTATTTTTTTAAACGTGGTGATAATTCACTTTGTGAGCGTTTAGATATCGTAAGTATTCTCGTAAATAAGTAATTTAAGTATATAATAATAATTTATAGTGATAATAATAATGAGGAAATAATATATGCAATAAGTTAATTAAAAGTCATCTTATTTTCCTAAGTCTTTTGCAATACAATAAAAATATGTAAGTGTACTTAAACAAAAATAAATACCATAAAATAATACATAATATATAATTTTAAAAAATGTATGTATGTGTTAGGATCGGTTCAAGAAAAAAAAGTAAAGATATGTTTTTTTTATAAAAACTCCCATACTTATCCTACTACAAATCAAAATCCTAATTTATAAAAGTAAAGCCAATATTTTTTCCTCCCTTCTCTTGTGTGTCGACCCAAAACCCTCTCCAAACCCTAGCCACCATTTTTTAAAGCTCTCAAGATCAAGGTTTTGATCATCTTGGTAAGATTTAATTAATGTGATCTTAATCATTCTATTAATCCTTTTAATTTATTTAATTGTAATTCATGATGATGGAATTTAAAAACATAATTAATCTCAATAAATTATGATGTTGGGAATTAAGGGTTTCTACAAGTTTATACTGATGAAAGAACTTAGTACTGCTATTTCAAGATTGATACTGCTGCTAATGACTGAAGAAATAGACTAAGTAGTTAGTACTGCTAGTTATATTAGTTAGTACTACCAGTACAAATGATAATACTGCTAGTATAATTAGTACTGTTAGTTAAATAGTTAGTGTTGTTAGTATTATATAGTTAGTACTGCTTATGTGATATGCATGAGATATATTAGGAATAGATATGCATGATCACTTAACGCGTTTTGTAAGCCCATTAGGGTTTTCCTTAGTGTATAAAAGGAACCCTACGACATAGTTAGAGATATATCAATTTATATAGAAAACACATATCTCATAGTTAGTTATTCTGTAACATTAGCAGAATATTTGCAATCAATATATTCAAGTTTATTATTCATTATTCTTCTTAGTATTGCAAGTTAGATTCCGCATAACTTGTAGTATTCACAATCATAGTTTCTCTTATAGTTAGTTTGGATTTATCCAGGTTAACTAAGCTTTAACAGGCTAAAGAGATCTGTTTATTGGGACTTTACAAGTGGTATCAAAGCTTGTGGAGAAACTCTGAATAAGAAGAACTTTATCAGATCTAGATCTCTTCCTATAATACACTTATCAGATCTAGATCTCTTCCTATAATACACAATGTCTGGTGAAGAACCTGCAACACAAATAGCACGAGTAGAATCTCCTCAAACGGTGTCTACTGTAAAACTTCCTATACTCAAGAAGGGTGAATATACTCTTTGGAGCATAAGGATGGAGCAGTATCTCACTAACACAGATTATAGTTTGTGGCAAGTGATCTTGAATGGTGATGGTCCTATACAAGTAACAACTGATGAAAAAGGTGTTGAAACTGAAGTACCTCCAAAGACTGCTCAAGCACTATTAGCAAGGCAAAGAGAAAGAAAAGCTAAAAGCATTATGCTTTTGGCTATTCTTGATGAATATCAGCTAAGGTTCCATGCAATAAAGGATGCAAAGACTTTGTGGGCTGCTATCAAGAGTAGGTTTGGTGGCAATGTTGAATCTAAGAAGATGCAGAAGAATGTTTTGAAGCAACAATTTGAAAACTTTTCTGTATCTGACACAGAAGGCTTAGATAAAGCATATGATAGGTTTCAAAAACTTATCAGCCTTCTAGAAGTTCATGGTGCAGCTGTTCCTAATGAAGATGCAAATCAGAAATTTTTAAGAGCTCTACCTTCATCATGGAACAATGTAGCCTTGATTATGAGGAACAAAGATGGTATAGATGATTTGGATATTGATGATCTATACAATAACCTAAAAGTGTTTGAAGCTGATATCAAAGGTTCCTCTAGATCATCTTTAAACTCTCAGAAAGTGGCCTTTCTCTCTGCAAAAGACACTAGCAGCAGTAATGAAGTTAATACTACTAATGGTGTTTCTACTGCATCAGGCCATAATTCTCAGGGAGAAGCCTTTTCATCATCATATACTGATGATCTAAATTCTCAAATCGATTGCTAAAGCCAGTCAAATAGTCTACAACTGGATGATGAAGACCTAGAGCAGATTGATCATGATGATTTGGAAGAAATGGACCTTAAATGGAAGGTGGCCATGCTTTCTATGAGAGTTAAGCGATTTTATAAGAAGACTGGAAGAACGTTAATCTACAATGGTAAAGAAGCTGTAGGTTTTGTTAAAACTAAGGTTGAATGCTTTAACTGTCATAGAAAGGGCCATATTGCAAGGGAATGTAGAGCACCAAGAAATCAAGGGAAGAAGAATGGAGATGCAGGGTATAAGAGCAAGGACAACACTAGAAGGACTGTACCAGTGGAGACCTCTAATGCATTGGTTGTTCAAGACAATGCTTTTATTGTCCAAGATGGACTGGGATATGACTAGAGTTATATAGCTCAAGATGAACCAACTGAGTTTGCTCTCATGGCCTACACTTCAAACTCCTCAGGGTCTGACACAGAGGTACAATCTTGTTCTAAAAACTATGTGAAAACATATGAAAAACTTCAAAAACAGTTTGATGAATAGCGACAAACTCTTAGTAAGGCTAATCTAGAAATTATAGCTTATCAGTTAGGCCTAGAATCTATAGAGGCACAGTTAGTTGTTTATCAGAAAAATGAAGTTGTCTATGAAGAAAAGATTGCAGTCTTAGAATTTAAAGTAAAAGAAAAAAGTAATGCTATCACTAGACTTAAAAATTAGTTAGATGAAACCTTAAAAGAAAAAGATGATTTAAAAGCTAAACTAGAACAGTTTGAAACATCTTCTAAAAACTTAAATAAATTGATTAATAGTCAAATAAGTTCTAAAGATAAAACTAGTCTAGGATATGGAGATCAATTGAATGAAAATGATTCAAGTGGAAGTGAATTGTTTAATAGTGTATTTGATAGTCGTTCAAGTGATGGAGATGACAATCAAACAAATGATAGGTTTGGATGATTCTATTTATAGGCCTACAGCAAATAAGACTAGTGCTAGTGTGTCTCAAGTTAAAGCAAATATCACTCCACCTAGCAATGCTAGTGTAGAAATGCCTAGAGTAGAATCTGTTAGGCCTAGTGGAGTTATCATTGAAGATTGGGTTAGTGATGATGAGGACATTTTTCAATCTAATGATTTGCAAGCAACAGACAAACCTAGTCTTAAAAGGATTGAGTTTACTAATGCTAGGAATGAATCTGTTAAACCTAAACAAGCTGAAAAACCTAGGATAACCACTCAAAATCCTAAAGTAGATAGAAGAGATTGGAATGGGAAAATGACTCAAAAACCGGGGTTAGGATTTAGGTCTACAAAGAAAGCTTGTTTTGTTTGTGGCAGTTACATCCATCTAATAAAAGACTGTAATTTTCATGAAAAGAGAATGGCTAAAAAGTCTGTTTTGAAAAATATAGGAGAGAATACTGGTCAAAGGGAAATTAGACCAGTTTGGAACAGTGCTAAGAGAATAAATCATCAAAATAAATTTGTTTCATCTGCAGTCTTAACAAGGTTTGGAAGAATACCAGTTAGTGCTGCCAAGCAAAATTCTCTAAGAGCAACAACATCAGCTAGTATATTCAGACCAGCTAATACTGCTACCCATAGAAATAGAGTAAATGTTTCAAAATTAAAAACAAATGCTTTTCATAAGTCTCATTCACCTATTAGAAGGCCTTTTTATAAATCAACAGCACCAAATACCAGGATTTCAAATGAAAAAGTTAATACTGTCAGAGCAAATGGTGTTAATACTGCTGGGCAAACAACAATTAGTACTGTTAAGGGAAATGGGGTCACTGCTGTTAAGGCCTCAGCAGATTGTGTTTGGAGACCTAAAATGACTTATTTAAACAATGTATCCAAAGACAATAGTGGATCATGGGTCTCAAAAAGAGTAATTTATATAGATACATAAGGCAGACTCAAGTCAGTAGTGGCTTGGGTCCCCAAGAGACACTGACTCTCTTACCTTTGTGCAGGGAAATCCATACCAAGCTTTGAAGAACAAAGGAATATTTGACAGTGGATGTTCTAGGCACATGACAGGGAACAAAAACTTCCTTACTGACTATCAAGACATTGATGGAGGTTTTGTTGCTTTTGGTGGAAGTGTTAGAGGTGGTAAGATAACAGGAAAAGGAAAGATAAGAACATATAAGTTAGACTTTGAAGATGTGTTTTTTTGTAAATGAACTAAAGTTTAATCTTTTATCTGTCTCACAAATGTGTGACAAGAAAAACAGTGTTCTTTTCACCAAGACTGAATATCTTGTTTTGTCTCCTAATTTTAAGCTACTTGATGAAAGCCAAGTACTGCTTAGAGTTCCCAGGCAAAACAATATGTACAACTTTGATTTAAAGAATGTTGTTCCTTCTGGAGATTTAACTTGTTTATTTGCAAAAGCCAAAATTGATGAATCTAAATTATGGCATAGGAGGCTGGGTCATGTGAATTTTAAAACAATGAATAAACTTGTGAAGGGAAACCTTGTAAGAGGTCTTCCTTCAAAGATTTTTGACAATGACCATACTTGTGTTGCTTGTCAAAAGGGAAAGCAACACAAGGCTTCCTGTAAGGCTAAACTTATGAGCTCTATCAGCCAACCCTTACAGATGTTGCATATGGACTTATTTGGTCCAACATCTATTACGAGTATCAACCATAAGACATATTGCCTTGTAGTAACTGATGACTTTAGCAGGTTTAGCTGGGTCTTCTTCTTAGCCTCTAAGGATGAGACAAGTGGGATTCTTAAGAGATTTATAATAGAAATAGAAAACCAATTAAACCATAAGGTTAAAGTAATCAGGTGTGATAATGGGACATAATTCAAAAATAGGGAAATGAATGAATTCTGTGGATTAAAAGGGATAAAAAGGGAATTTAGTATTGCCAGAACTCCACAACAAAATGGAGTTGCTAAGAGAAAGAACAAGACTCTGATTGAGGCAGCTAGGACTATGCTAGCTGACTCACTTCTACCTACTGTATTTTAGGCTGAAGCAGTTAATACTGCTTGTTATGTTCTAAATAGGGTTTTAGTGACCAAGCCTCATAACAAGACACCCTATGAACTTATAATTGGCAGACCACCAAGCATAAGTTTCATGAGACCTTTTGGATGTCCTGTTACTATCCTAAATACCCTAGACCCTTTAGGCAAATTTGATGGGAAGGCTGAAGAAGGGTTTTTAGTGGGGTACTCTGTAAATAGCAAAGCTTTCAGGGTATTTAATTCTCAAACCAGAAAAGTTGAAGAGAATCTGCATGTAAACTTTCTTGAAAATAAACCAAATGTTGCAGGACAAGGACCTAACTGGCTTTTTGATATTGATTCCTTAACAAATTCTATGAACTATCAACCAGTTACTGCAGGGAATCAAACTAACAAAAATGCAGGTCCACAAGAAGCTAATGGTGATACAGGTTTGAAGAAAAGTGTTGATGCTAGACAATCTAAAGGAAAGAATGTGTCTACTCAACAATATATTGTGTTCCCATTACGGTCTTCTATCTCTTCAAGCTACAAGAGCTTAGATGAAACGTATAAAAATGATACAGCTAATGATGCTGCTGGTGAAACTCCTGTACAAAAACCAGCAAGTGAGAATGAACAAGCCTTGAAGAATGTTCTTGATAAGATGATGGATCAAGAGAAGGAGGCTACAGAGCAATCAGATGCTGTTAGAAAAGAGTTTGAAGCACAGTGCAACAGGGAGCTTCTTCAAGGGAAGGCTACTAAAGCCAGCAGCACTAACAGTTTTAATACTGTTAGCACACCAGTTAATGCTGCTAGTGCACCAAGAACTTCTAATGATGCTGGACCATCATTTGTTTCTCTTGGTGGATCCTTTCCTCTTGATGTCAATGATTTTCTAGATGATCCTCTCATGCCTGATTTAGAGGATACTGCTGAAGTTCAAAATACTAGCATTTTTGGCAGTGCTTTTGATGATGAAGATTTGGACACTTACAATTCTCCTTTTGCTGATCAAGTTATGGGTGCAGAGGCTGATTTCAACAACATGGAACCTTCAACTGTTGTCAGTCCTATTCCCACAACTAGAATACACTCTATTCATCCTAAAAATCAAATAATTAGAGATCCAAAGTCAGCAGTACAAACAAGAGGCATGTCAAAGAAGAATTCTAGAGAACATGCTATGATTAGCTACATCCAAAAACAGAGAAGGACAAATCATAAAGATTTTCAGAACTGCTTATTTGCCTGTTTCCTCTCTCAGCAGGAACCCACAAAGATAGCTCAAGCCCTTGATGATGAAAGCTGAGTTGAAGCAATGCAAGAAGAGCTGCTTCAGTTCAAGATCCAGAAGGTTTAGACACTAGTTGACCTACCTTATGGAAAAAAGGCTATTGGTACAAAGTGGGTGTATAGAAATAAGAAAGATGAAAGGGGTATAGTAGTCAGAAACAAAGCCAGGCTGGTAGCACAAGGATACAAACAAGAAGAAGGCATTGACTATGATGAGGTTTTTGCTCCTGTTGCTAGGATTGAAGCAATCAGGTTATTTTTTGCCTATGCATCATTCATGAATTTTCTTGTGTACCAGATGGATGTCAAAAGTTCCTTTCTCTATGGTACTATTGAAGAGGAGGTATATGTTAGCCAACCTCCAGGTTTTATGGATCCAGAATTTCCAGAAAAAGTTTATAAGGTGGAGAAAGCCTTATATGGTCTACATCAAGCTCCTAGAGCTTGGTATGAGACTCTTTCTAGCTATCTGTTGGACTATGAATACAATTTTATGCAGAAAAAGATTCATGTTGACAATGAGAGTGCTATTTGTGTTGTCAAGAATTCTGTCTACCATTCTAAAACAAAGCATATAAAGATTCGGCATCATTTCATTAGAGACTCCTATGAGAAGAGATTGATAGAGATGGTCAAGATACACACTGATAATAATGTAGCTGATTTGCTCACTAAAGCTTTTGATGTGAGTAGATTTAATTTTCTAGTGGCAAGCATTTGTATGCTTAATTTGTAGCTGCATGATCTCAGGGGAGGTTAATGGTGTTTAAGTGCAGTGGAGTATACACAAGTGCTATTTGGATTGAAGTTGGAAGGTAAACATGATGATCAGTTACTTAATACTGCTAGGCTTAGCTTTCTCTATTTGATGAAACTTTGTACTATTGGTACAAAAAGTTTATACTGCTAAGCTTGGTTAGTACTGCTTAGTTGTCATGGGTGGATTGATGCTTGACATAGTTTGGAGATGCTTTTTAGACGAATTTGAAGATTAATCTGATATCTCAAGGATTAGTACTGCTAGGTTAAGCAAAGCAGTATGATTGGATTTGGTGTGATCATAAACAATTGGAAGTCTTGAGTGGAATGGATTACAACTGGTATGTTGTTTTGGTTAACAGTTCTTAACTTTTATTCATGGGCTATGCATAGATATGGATCCTCATGAATTCTCACATGTCTATTAAGTTATTTCTAGTGTGCTTGTGATGAATAAAGGCATGTTATTGCATAGTTATTGGAGAACAAGTTAATACTGTTCGACTAATATTAGTACTGCTAGGCAAAAAGGTAATACTGCTAGGCTAATATTAGTACTGCTTGTTACCGTTAACATTGTTGGTGCATAACCAAGCACCTGAGGGTGAAGGTTCAACAACACCCCTTGAACCCCAACCCACACCCTCTACTTCACAACCAAATTTTTCATGAACCTTAAACTAAAGCTCACATTGAGCAACTACTCCCATCTCCAACTACATATCAAAGAAAAAGAAAGACTCAAAACTGTAGGAGAACCAAAAAGGACACTAAGTTACCTCAGACTAGTGTACATCAAGACCTTGGAGCAGATGAGGCTGTCCATAAAGAGGGGGTGACAATGTGGAAAGGGCTATCACTACTGTTGCTAGCTTAGATGCAACACATGACAGTGATAACATAATTAGGACCTAGACCACGGTAATGCCTAATGTTGACATTCCTCAAGGAATGGATCCAGGTGGCAGTCCTAGGCGCCAAGACACCATGGGGGGTGCTCCTGCTTAGACTAGGTCTGAGAGAGTGCTTGAACATCCCATTGAACCACCTCTCTCAGAAGGTCACACATCTGGAAGTGGGGAGGGCAGAATGGAACATCAATTTGAATTGACGGCTAATGTACCAATCACACCCCATGATTCACCTCTCCCGGGAGGTTACACATATGGAAGTGATGAGGGTAGACTAAAACTACAGGAATTGATGACTATGTGTACAAAATTGTCAAAACAGGTGCTTGACTTGGAGAAAGAGAAGGATGCTCAAGCTGTGGAGATCCTCAGACTAACGAAATGGGTCAAGAACACCTCACAACCAAGAAGGAGGAAATACAGACATGTTGAGTCTTCAGATGATGATTTGGATGAAGAGGATACATCCAAACAGGGGAGGAGCAGTGACAAGACAGAGTCAATGCTATGCAATTGCTGAAATGGAAATTGCATGAAAATTGTGGAGTTCACACTCTGTTTATGGATGGTACACCTATGGAGATTAATATGCTAGTAGAGAAAAAGTACCCACTGATCAAGGAATTATTGGAGAAGATGCTGAACTTGCAGTTAGAAGCTGAAAAGGAAAGCACTATGGCATTTGAGCTTATCAAGTTCATCAAATCAATGCTTGAAGAGTAGTAAAATGTTTAGATACATCCTCCTAATGACCAAGATGCTTAAACTAAAGAAACTTGATGATTGACTAGTAAATATCAAGTTTAGGGGAGGATTGTTAGGAATTTTGAGTTACTACTGCCAACACTACTTTACTACTGCTGGTTCAAGATTGACATTGTTGCTAAAGACTAAAGAAATAGACTAAGTAGTTAGTACTGCTAGTTATATTAGTTAGTACTGCCAGTACAAATGTTAGTATAGTTAGTACTGTTAGTTAATAGTTAGTGTTGTTAGTATTATGTAGTTAGTACTGCTAAAGTGATATGCATGAGATATATTAGGAATACATATGCATGATCACTTAACACGTTTTGTAAGCCCATTATGGTTTCCTTGGTGTATAAAAGGAACCCTACAGCATAGTTAGAATTATCAATTCATAGTTAGTTATTCTGTTACCTTAGCAGAATATTTGCAATCAATATATTCAAGTTTAGTATTCATTGTTCTTCTTAGTATTGCAAGTTAGA